>BSBK01010724.1:0-189450 GCA_027943335.1 Chamaecyparis obtusa | reverse complement strand
CCTCTCTTTCCAATATTGCGTATATTTCCAACCATCAGTCGTAGCATCAATCTATGTGTTCCAACAACTCCGAATGGCTGGGTAAACACTATTGGAAATCTCGTTTGCCATGCATATGTTTTTGATCACCGTCGATAACTTCGTGCTGAAGTGTTCCTGAAGGTCCCTTAAGCATAAAATCAGTGATCTTTTTAGGGTTGTATCTCTTATCTCATGCGAGGTAGCATCAATTTATCATTCCCTATGGGGACCGTGTTACCAGGGCCTACAAAAGCCTATCTTGGTTTTTGGAGATTCAAGTTCATTTAAAATTGACAACACATTCTCAGTCGATGTTAGAACTAATAGTGTTCCTCAGTTCAAATAGCCAACATTGTGTATCTTTCCTACCATAAATTGTAGCATTGATTTGTCTGTTCCAACAACTTTGAATGGCTGGGTAAACGCTAGTGGAAACCTCATTCGGCATGCACAGTCATTCAATCCCTGCTGATGACTCTATGTTGAAGTGTTCCTCAAGGTCCGCATGAAATCAGTGATCTATGTAGGGTCGTATCTTGGAGCTCATGTGTGGTAGCATGGATACATTAGTTTCTATGGGACCATGTTTTTGGGGCCTACAAAAGCCTATCTCAATTTTTAGAGATTCAACTTCATCTAAATTTGGTGACATATTCTTGGTCGATGTCAAAACTTAAAGTGTTCCTTAATTCAAATAGCCAACGTTGCATATCTTTCCAACCATCAGTCGAAGCATAGAACTATCTATTCCAACAACTCTAAATGGTCAGGTAAACACTAGTTGCAACCTCGTTCACCATGCACAGTCATTCAATCACCACTGATGACTCTGTGCTGAAGTGTCCCTCATGGTTCCTTATGTATGAAATCAGTGATGTTTGTAGGGTCATATCTTAGAGCTCATGTGAGGTAGCATGGATCTATCAATTTCTATGGGACCATGTTGCTGGGGCCTACAAAAGCCTATCTTGGTTTTTGGAGATTCAAGTTCATTTAAAATCAACAACACATTCTTAGTTGATGTCAGAAATCACAGTGTTCCTTAGTTCAAACAGCCAACGTTGCATATCTTTCCAACTGTTGGTCATAGCATCGAATCATCTATTCCAAAAGCTTTGAATGGCTAGGTAAATGATAGTGGTAACCTAGTTTTCCATGCATAGTCGTTCGATCCCCACCAACAACTCCAGGCCGAAGTGTCCCTAAAGGTCCCAACAACATGAAATTGGTGATTTTTGTGGGGTCATATGTCGGAGCTCGTGTGACATAAAATTGATCCATTAGGTGCTAAGGGACCATGTTGCTTGGGCCTACAAAAGCTTGTCTTAGTTTTTAGAGATTCAAGTTTGTTTATATTTGGCAACATATTCTCAGTCAATGTCAGAACATAAAGTGTTCCTCAGTTGAAATGGCCAATGTTGTGTCTCTTTCTGACTATCTATCGTAGCATCAAACTGTCTATTCTGATAGCTTTGAATGGCTGGGTAAACAATATTGGAAACCTCATTCAGCATGCACAATCATTTTATCCCTGTCGATGACTCCATGCTGAAGTGTCCCTCGAGGTCCCTTCAACATGAAATTGGAAATTTTACAGGGTCGTATCTTGGAGCTTGTGCAAGGTAGAATCAATTCATTAAGTGCTACAAGACCACATTGTTGGGGTCTACAAAAGCCTATCTTAGTTTTTAGAGATTCAAGTTTGTTTAAAATTTGCAACACATTCTTGGTCGATGTCAGAACTCAAAGTGTTCCTCAGTTCAAATGGCCAATGTTGTGTATCTTTCAAACCATCAGTCATAGCATCAAACCATCTATTCTAATAGCTCTGAATGGTTAGGTAAACAATAGTGGCAACCTCGTTCACCATTCATAGTCATTCGATCCCCACCAACAACTCCAGGTCGAAGTGTCACTCAAGGTCAGAATAACATGAAATTGTCCATCTTTGTAGGGTCATATCTCAAAGCTCATGCGATGTAGAATTGATCCATCAGGTGCTAGTGGACCATGTTACCGGGGTCTACAAAAGCCTATCTTTATTTTTAGAGATTCAAGATCATTTATTTTGGCAACATATTCTCGGTCGATGTCAGAAATTAAAGTGTTCTTGAGTTCAAATGGCCAACATTGTGTATCTTTCCAACCATCAGTCATAGCATCAAACCATCTATTCTGATAGCTCCAAATAGCTGGGTAAACAATAGTGGAAACTTCATTCAGCATGCACAGTCATTTGATCCCTGTTGACAACTCCATGCTAAAGTGTCCCTCAAGGTCCCTTCAGCATGAAATTGGTGATCTTTTTAGGGTCATATCTCGAAGCTCATCCAAGGTAGAATTGATCCATCAAGTGCTACATGACCCTATTGTCAGGGCCTACAAAAGCCAGTCTCATTTTTTAGAGATTCAAGTTTTTTTAAAATCGGCAACACATTCTTAGTCGATGTTAGAACTCAAAGTGTTCCTTAGTTCAAATGGCCAACATTGTGTATCTTTCAAACTCTTGGTCATAGCATCAAATCATCTATTCCAACAGATTTGAATGGTCAAGTAAATGCTATGGGAAACTTCATTCGATACGCATAGTCATTCAATCCCCACTGATGACTCCAGGCCAAAGTGTCCCTCAAGGTCCCAAATGCATGAAATCATCAATCTTTGCGGGGTCATATCTCAGAGCATGTGCGAGGTAGCATGGATCCTTCAGATACTACAAGACCATGTTTCCAAGGCCTACAATAGATTGTCATAGTTTTTAGAGATTCAAGTTTGTTTATATGTGGCAACATATTCTCGGCTGATGTTAGAACTCAGTGTTCTTCAGTGGAAAATGACCAACATTGCATATCTTTCCAACCATTGGTCATTGCATCGAACCATTTGTCCTGAAAACTCTGAATGGTCAGGTAAACGCTATGGGAAACATCATTTGGCTCACGCAGTTGTTCAAACCCCATACATGACTCTTGACCAAAGTGTCCCTCAAGGTCCCAACAACATGAAATCAATTATCTTTGTAGGGTCATATCTCAGAGCTTGTGCAAGGTAGCATCAATCTGTTAGGTGCTATGGGACCATGTTGCTGAGGCCTACAATAGCCTATCTCAATTTTTATTGATTCAAGTTCATTTATATTTTGAAACACATTCTCAGTCGATGTCAAAACTCATAGTGTTCCTCAGTTCAAATGGTCAACATTGCATATCTTTCCAACCATCGGTCGTAGCATCAAACCATATGTTCTAACAACTATGAATGGATGAATAAATGGTAGGGGAAACCTCGTTCAACATGCACAGTTGTTTGAACCCCATCGATGACTCTAGGCTAAAGTATCCCTCAAGGTCTCTTAAGCATGAAATCTACAATCTTTGTGGGGTCATATCTCAGAGCTCATGTGAGGTAGCATGGATCCATTAGGTACTACAGGACCATGTTTCTAGGGCCTACAAAAGCCTGTCTCTATTTTTAGAGATTCATGTTAGTTTAAAATTGACAACACATTCTCAGTTGATGTTAGAACTCACAATGTTCCTCAGTTCAAACCGTTGGTTATAGCATTTATCCATCTATTCCAATAGCTTTGAATGGTTGGTCAAACACTAGTAGCAACCTTTTTGGCACACACAGCCATTCAAACCTTGCCGATGACTCTAGGCTGAAGTGTCCCTCAAGGTCTCTTAAGCATGAAATCAATGATCTTTGTGGGGTCATATCTCAGAGCTTGTTCAAGGTAGCATCAATCCATCAGGTGCTAGGAGACTGTGTTACCGAGGCCTACAATTTCTTATCTCATTTTTTAGAGATTCAAGTTCATTTATATTTGGAAACACATTCTTGATCGATGTTATCTTTCAAACCATCAGTCATAGCATCAAATTGTTTGTTCCAACAACTTTGAATGGCCAGATAAATGGTACTGACAACTTTTTTTTGGTACACATAGTCATTCAAATGACATCAATGACTCTATGGTGAGCAGTAGGATGAGTGAAAATATGTATTCTAGTGTTTGTCATTAATAATTAGTTAGTTAGGGGACAATTAGAAGTTAGTTTGTAAAAGCATAAGGTTGCACATCCACATCTGTCATAGTAACCTTATTAATAAAAGAACTCTTGCCAACATTAGGGTACACATAGATCAAAATAGGCCTGGTATTGGGTTCAATAGATGACAACCTTACCATATGTTGCCTCACCTGTTCGAGGTCATGTCTTTATATTGTGACTATCCCGTGGAACAGGGAACACACCAATGAATATAAATGTTTGATTCCACATGGTCTTGGATAGTTTGTGATGTAGAAATATTTCCATATATTATATTTATACATTTTTGCATTCATTTCATTACTTTTATTATTATTACAGTCAAGGAATTGACTGTTATTGAGGATAGTGACTGGCATTCATAGCATAGTCAGCAAGTTAAACATACATCGATAAACATACAAGCATAACTATAAGGCATCAAAAATTTAAAAAGCATAAGACATCCACATAAACATAAATTAGTATACATCAATACACCAAACACATGAATTGCAAACCTAAAACATAAAAAAACAATATTACTAGGGCATGAAGCCAAATATATATGCCCAATAATGTCACACATTGAATATATTCAATACAGTAAAATTGGCTTCCTCAAAACCAAATGGATGTACAATGTATCACTTATACAATATACAAAAATGTGTCCAATAATTCCATATAGGTATACAATCCATATCCCTAATCTAGTCATTTCCCGCTAGGGGAAGAAAACAAATCCCGAGCTGTCTTCGATCATCAAATCGATGGAGATGTAGTGGATGTTGTAGTCTTCCAAGTGTGCTCACTCGTCCTCCTATCTAGACTCTTATGTAGCTCAACCTAATAAAACAAAAATTTAGATAGAGATAACTAATATACATAAAAATTGAATTATACAATGACATAAAATTGAATATTCGCTTACCGCTAGCAAATAGTCACTATGTTCATCCACCGAAGGCTCATGCTAGTGATCTGGAGTAATAAGTCCCTACAATAATGATCAAAATAATAATTAAAATACATACATGAATATCATTATAAAATTCAATACAAACTATTAAAATAAAAATTAAAGTTAAGTGATCTCTTTCATACCTCAGTCAGTGCTTCAGAAATAGCTACTATTGTAGCTACTCCATGATCCAAAGTATCATGTATAGAAGGAGTCTCTAATGTCAAAGGCTGAAAATGAAACAAAAAAAGTATTATGCAGTTATCAAGATTACATATATTTTTTACAACCCTACTAATGAGTAAATGATACCTCCATGAAGGTTCCACTCCATCCTCTAGCGTGTGGTGTTGAAGTCAAAGCTCCAACATTCAACTAGTGCACATGTACATGGAAAATTATAAGATAACCATTCATATAGGAATGTACTACTGACATGTTAATTATAATGCATTATTACATATATACCTATGGACTCAATGGTGACCTCACAAACCTAGGTGAAAGAATGTAATCATTGTGCCTCTGGATTTTCATCATAATTTGTCTAGTAATTTAGTCATTCATTCATTAATTAAATATAATCAAGTAAATAAAATTAATATGCAAATAGGCATACCTCAAGGAAAGTTGCATGATTCCCTTCATTATCTATTGTGAATGTCAATGGTCCACCAGTGAACATCTAATGCACATGCACAATACGTTATGATACAATTATTCATATAATTACATAATGATCAAATATGTTAATTAAAATGTTTTATTCAATACATACTTTTGGAATTGATGATGATGTGTAAAAGGGGACATTAGGATCATTTCCACTTCCACTACCACTACCACCACCACTGACACTCTTTCCCTGAATTTTCATCATAAACAATAGATACTAAATTAAATAGTTATTCCTTTATAAATGAAATATAATCAAAGCAATTTAATGAACTTAGAAATATTTACCTATGTGTCAATGCCAAATGTCATATTTAGAAATCTATCAGTCATCATTCTAGAATCCTCTTCCTCTCTCTCACCAGTACCAAATGTGTAAAAGCATCCACATGACCGACAAATATGCCCCCCTAAGGATTCACCATAGTCACCCTCAACTAAAGGGGTGGCACACTGAATGAGAGTCTGTGTCAGAGCACTAATCATGCCTAGTGTGTCTACCTCTACATGTTCCTTCATAATGGAAGGAATACTAACATGATCCACCTATGGCTCACCAATAGTAGCCCTAGGTGTGTTAGGGTCATGATGTGCCCCCGCTCAATCAAATGATGATCCCCCTCCTCTACCCTGAGAATCCAGAATGTCAAAATAATTTGGCACCTCCTTGAGTACAAACTCACAATAGAGTTTCCTCAAGAAATATATAGGAACCTCATGATTGTTACAAGGATGTGAATCAAAGAGCATCCACCATCTCTCCCAATTTTTTTTTTAATGTCTTCATTTACGCACCAATGAAATTGGAACCTCCTTGTTGTACTTCTAAGAATATATGTGTCCCCTAGTTTTTTAAATAGCTGGAAAATGTCATCTTTTGTGATTCTTTTTTTTAATGTCTACATAAGATAATTTATTTGCATAATATTTTTTTTGTTCTTCTCTTTTATCCCACCGTAAATTAATTTGCCCATAACTATGCTTACACAGGTCAATATTGCTTTCAATGATTTTGCAAGTCTATCCCTTCGAGGATTTGTACGACTAGAATCTTTTAACCTATTAATTAAAGATTCTAATTCTTTTTTCCCTCTTTCAATTTAGTTCATCAAATTTTGTCATGTTCTAGGAGGAGGTTTCTCGATTGGTGGAGGCAATTGAGGTTCATTTTCTTCATTTGTTTCTTCATTCATTTCTTTATTTGGTTCTTCATGAGGAGACAGAGGGTTCAGTGGAGAGTTTGTTGGAAATTTGGCTGATTTGGTTCCATAGATGTTGTCATTATGGAAAAATATGATCTACATGAAGATTGCACAGGTTAGAGAGCTAGTATGTTAGAGCGCAATGTGAAATTGTCTAATGGAATAAGTTCACTGCTTGCAATGTTGATTGGAGTAAGGTCAGTGCATGCACACTTGAACATAGAATCTATCGTGACTATTGAAGACTCTTGTTAGAGTGCAAGTTAGTATGACATGTACGGAAGAAGTTATGATAGTTTTTCTAAAGACAATGTTAAGCTGACAGGACATAATATGAAGCCAGAATTGATAAATAGTTAAGGGATTATTTTTTTTATCAAAATAATGACTTAACAATATAAAGGGATGATATCCTAGATGTTAACCCTTGGGTAAAGTTATTTTTTAATATGATAGCCAACTAAAAAGTTATTTACCTTAAGAACTTGTATAAATGTAATTATCAATTGTAAGAACATGATCATCAAGAAGTGATATGATGAGAGGTATATGATGTATATGTAATAGCGATAGTGAAAGAGAAGCGAAGAGATATTGATGCAAGCAGTATAAGGTTATGTACCTTGACCTACTTTTTTAATCAGTAAATATTGTATGGGAAGTGGGCTCATCTAGTAATCACTTTTTGTACTACCAACTCCTAAGAGGGTTGAGGCTTCTAACAAGGCCTATAGCCCCTTAATCAGGATTGAGACACTATATGCATGTAATAGACTCCTAACAGGGTCAACATCCTTAACAGGATACTTTTGATCAGTGGATCTTTGTGGGTACCATCCCCATTGGGGTTTTCCCTTGGCCAAGGTTTCCTTGAGAACAAATAATGTGTTATGATTTCTTTAGTTTTATTGCTATGCATGTTGTTTAGCTTCTTATGTTATGCATGTGTTAAGATAATCTCTTATATCCATAATTGGGCAAAAGTTAAATTTTGTAGAATATTGATTCACCCCCCCCCCCCTCCCTTCTCTCAGTATTCCCTATTTCTAACAATTGGTATCAGAGCTTAGTTACTCGGAAAATAATCATTCAAGGAAAGCCTAACAACTTGAGTAAGATCTCTATGGATATGGATCAACTACAGAAGAATCTTGAAGAAGCTCTTGAATAGATTGATATGCTTACTGATGAAAGAGATACTCTAAAAATAAAATATTATGATGCAAAGAACCTCATTGAGAAACTAAAAAACAAGTTGGAAGATCTGAAATCTGAAAAGGAATCCAAAATTCACATTGAAGATTGTGATGATAGCTTAGAAAAAGAAAATGAGATCCTTAAGCATGAACTGAAGATAGCAAATCTGAAGCTAAGTCTGAAAGATGGAAATAGCAAGAATGAAGCAAATCTGAAATCTGAGAATGAAAGTCTAAAGACTAAAAAAGAAGGACTAAAATTTAAACTTGGTAAAGTAACATCTAAACTTGAGAAAGTCAATTTGCGGTATGCTAAACTTGAGAAATACAATACAATTATGAAAGGTGAACTGACTCAATCCAAACAACAACTTGAAAGGCTATATTCAACTAGTGAGAAGATTGATGAACAAATATCTTATTAGAAACCATTCTATGATAAAATTGGTCTTGGATTCAACACATCCAAAACACATGAAGAAAGCAAGGAACCAGATCTAAAAACATTTGAAAGTAATGCTGAGAAGAAGTCTAATGAGACTAACAAATCTGAAGATACACCTAAGGAAGAAGAACCACCTAATCAAGAGGAATCACCCAAAGGTATGCAGAGAGAATTTGAAGGTAGATGTTTTTCTTGTAATACTATTGGTCATATGAAGAGAGATTGCACAGGTAAGCAATTCAAACCTCTTAATGGTTATTGTTATAATTGTCATGGTTTTGGACATAGAGTTATTGAATGTAGAAAACCTAAATTTATTGAGAATAATGATAGTAGTAGAATGTTTAGAAATACTAACAATGCAGATAAGAAACCTACTGAAGATATGAACAGAAGAAATGGAGTAGTCTATTATAGATGCAACAAGGTTGGACACATTGCTAGAAATTACAAATCACAGATCAATCAGCCTGGACCAAGATATGGAAACAATGGAATTTTTTGTTAGATATGCAACAAGATTGGACATACAACAAGTTTTTGTAGAATGAATAATAGAGTTTTTCATACCAACCCTAACCCTAGAAATCACGCAAGAAGAAATGAAGATGCAAGTAACAGTCAGAAAGGATGTTGTAGTAATTAAAATGAAGTGAAGTTTATCAAAAGCATAGATCAAGGAGACATATTTAGCACTGAAGGAAATTAGGAAGGTGAATTTTTAAAAGGTAAGAATGAATCTTTACTTGACCCATCTCAAAGTACTTAATTTATGAAAATTACAGTAGAAGAGGAACTTAGATTAGTGTAGAAGTAGATATATGATGAATTGAGTCTTGCATAGTTAATGCAAGGTAGTGTATGATGTTCTAATGCTATGGTTAAGAGCACAAAGAAAAATATTATGTTTTGCGAGATCACAAGAAGTTTAAAGTTTTGTAGGTTAATAGAATCATCTTTTTGGAAAGAAGCAGTAAAAGAATTGAATGTGATGTCAGATCTAAGTGAGATTGAATTAATAAAAGGTCACGATTGGTATTATTTGATCATCAAAGAGAATTAGAGTGTTAAGGAGATCAAAGAGCAGTGATTGGAAATGTTTTTCAAGGATTTGCTGAAGAATTTTGTGTCAAATCTATGCAAGCCCCAGATCGTGAAATCAACGTATTTTACTTCACAGATCTTTAAATCAGTTAAGGAATTAGAGGAAATCATGGATGTTTCTTTGATTCACAATGTTAGAGATAAAAAGTAGACCTAAGATGAAAAGAGAACGAGTATAACCCTTGGAAAATGATCCTAGGTTAGCTTTATCATCCGTACCAGACAAAGTTTTACATCTAGAGAATGTTAGAAGTTATCTTGGATGCAAACTAGAGACTATCAGTGATAGTGATTTCACCAAGGAATATCAGAAGATCTACAATCAAGACATGTCATTGAGAGAAGGATTTGAACATTTGAAAGATAATGAGATCATTAAGTATGCATTACACTATGAATTTGATAATGAAGAATGTAATAAGATAATCCTAAGCAGAATTCATAATGGAAAGTTTTGGTTAGAAGATAGAGTGATAGATATCAGAATTGATTTGATTCATGAAGTTACTAGACTATCTAAAACTAGAGCCATTCCTTTAAATGAGAAGAACATGAGGAAAATATTCATAGACAACACAAATTCATCCTATAATGGTAGAGGAATTGTGATTTGTAAGATTCAAAAAGATGATGTCAAATACTTAAGCAAGATCCTAACCACTAAGTTTTGTGCAAACTCAAGAGAGGATGACATGGCAGATGGAATGATACATGTAGCTTATTTGATGTGTGTTGATAAAGTACAAGTTCATATGTGTGAGATTTTGAGAATTCAACTATTTGAGAATTTGGAAAAGATTAAGAAGACTAAGTATACATAGTTTAGATTCTCATCCTTAATTACTTATATGATTTTTCATCTATTGAGAATATTTCCTTACACCATTGGAAATGACTGGATTGATGGAAAAACTATAATGGAAAGGATTAACCTAGTGTATAGGAGGCATGTTATTGATAAAGTGAATGAGAGTACAGTGTTGGTAATTAAGACATTTCAGGATTTAGTGTCTAGCAGATCAAGGATCCCACAGTCTCTTGTGGAGAAGTATAAAAATGAGATATGTTTCATGGTTGATACTGACTTTACTTACATTGAAGCAGTAGAACCTAGAAAAAAGTTCATAGACCCTCTTGGCTATGAGATATCTAAGGTTGAGATAGAAGAGTATGTGAGCAGGTTCCTTAAGTGCAAGATTGACACTCATTGTAAAAGGTTTGGAACCTTTGAGGAGAACTTCAACTCTACAAAGACCTTACTTGAAGAGAAGTAGTCAAACAAAAGAGTTGAGAGTACTATCAAGAAAATTCTAAAATATGCAGGGATGACTAAGCATGAATTCTTGGTAGCCAAGCAAATAGTAGTAGCAATTAGAGATATTGGACAAAAAGAAGTTTTGTATGTTCCACCTCTATCATCAATTGCAACAAAGAAAGGGGAAACATTAGTTAAGGTGAAAGTGGAAGAAACATAGAAGGATCAAGAAGTAAGGATATCCACTAGATCCACCTCTTCCACACCTAGAAATAGAGTAAAAGAGAGTGCTACTAGACTGGGTAAGAAGATGAAAACATTGGTGCCACTAGTTGCAAGGAAAATTGTAGAAATAAAAGATGATCACACTTCTATCAAGAAGTAAACTTGGAAACCTAGAGTTGAGAAGGTCAATGAGCAGATCATTCAAGATGGAGAATTTACAAGAATGAATAAGTATTATGATCTCTATGATTATGCAAAAAGATTAAATCTAGAAAATGTAGTGGTAAAGCATATGATTTTATCTAACAAGAATTTTGATACAATTTAGGGTAAGATACTTGATGACTTGTAAAATAAACTTGTAAATAAGAAGAAGAGAGCATCAGAAGAGGACATAGCTATTAGAGAAAATATTGTAAGAAAGCTTTGTGTTGTGAGAGATGAAGTACACTTTAGTCAGATTATGAAAGCTTTAAGCACCCATTTGAGAACCAAGAAGAGAACCATTTAGATTATGGGAGGCATATATGAAGAATTTAATGTAGAAACAAAGCAAGCAATCATTAAGGTAATGTCATAATTGCTGGAGAATCATCAGTTGCAGCTGAATCCAAAGATCAAGTAGCAAAACAAGTAGAACAAGAGGAAATTCCCTCTCCACTAGCCATACACATTGAGGATGAAGTCATGAATGTAGAAGGAACTAAGATCACCTTGGATAGTGATGATAACTTATTCAAGAATCTTGAAAACATTGATGACAATTTGGCTTTTGAAGAACAGGAGACTACCAAAGGAGAAGAGAAAATAGAGAGCACATTTGTAGAACCTAAATTAACAGAAAAACTCTAGTACCTATTCCCACTCAAGAAGATATCAATCCTACACTTGAGACTAGCAAGAAAACTCAGATTTGATCTATGATTGAGAATTTGGGAAAGGAAGTAGATGATGATGATCAGATGGAATTGATCAAATCTTTGAACAAGATCATTGGAAAGAATAACAAAGTAAAGAGTCTTGAAGGATGCTTGAAGGAGCTTACTGAGAAATTAGAGTGCATTATTACTACACAAATTGCAAAAGATGACCCTATGGAAAGAGAAAAGGAAGTAATGAACACTTTTGATAATGATTTCACAAACTTATCTGATATAGAAAAAGTTAAAGCTCATGCAGCTTATGATGCCAAAACACTCTTGAACATCAGTCAGAATATCAGGAATGATATCAATAACTTTGATATTTATATAAAGGACTTGAGGAATAATTTAGAAAGAGGTAAATCCTTGTACATTCAGTGTACAAAATCAGAGAACTTGACATCAAAAGAAGATCAGAAGATGAAGATGAAGGAAGCAGAAATTTAGAATGAAACAAAGCTTCTTTCAAGCCCCAATGTGAAGGTATCTGATGTCGAGTAGAAAATTCGTAAGATATATTATTAGATCAGAATTTTGCAAGATGAAAAGGATAGGAAAATGAAGAGATTCACTCTTTTGAGATAACACATTTCTATAAACTTGAGCACTATTGAAGGGAAATTGGAAGAATGTCTTTTAGCTAAGACATCTTTTAAAAAGTTTAGCTTTGAGAATCTCCAAGCATGTGAGATAACATCTTATGGATTATGCATACTACTTAGTGTGGCAGATTCAATTAAGAAATCATGGGAGAAATATTTAGAGGCTATGAAGATCAATTTTACAGATTGTGTTGCAAGCTTACTGGCTTTGCAATATTGAATTAAGGTATAACTTTTTGTGAACACAGTTTTGTTACCCTCCTTACCCATTTTTTGTCATTGTTGTCAAAGGGGGAGAGATATATAGCAGAAAATTGTTAAGGATACATATTCTTTGGGGGAGTACAGTATATAGAAAGGATTAATAAAGTCATAAGGATAGTATATATATGTTCTGTATTATGGCCACAATTTTGAGATTTTGAAGTTGTAAGACTTAGCCAATTTTCTCATATGTTGCCACCAATGAAAAAGGGGGAGATTGTTGGAAATTTGGCTAAGTTGGTTACATAGATGTTGTCATTATGGAAACATATGATCTACATGAAGATCACATAGGTCAGAGAGCTAGTATGTCAGAGTACAATGCAAAATTGTATAAGCATGAGATAGTGTGTTTTTACCAGTGAACCTAAAGATAATTTTGGTTTGCAATGTCCACTAGAGTAATTTCAGTCCTTGCGCACCTACACATAGAATCTATGGTGACTATTGAAGACTCATCTGAGAGCACAAGTTAGTATGACATGTACGGAAGCAGTTATGACAATTTTTCTAAAGACAATGTTGAGACGACATGACAGAATATGAAGACATAATTGATAAAGAGTTAAGGGATTATTTTGTTTATCAAAATAATGACTTAAAAATATAAAGGGATGAAATCCTAGATGTTAACCCATGGGTAAAGTTATTTTTTAATATGATAGCTGACTGAAAAGTTATTAGCCTTAATAACTTGTATAAATGTAATTGTAAATTGTAAGAACATGATCATCAAGAAGTGATATGATGCGAGATATATGATGTATATGTAATAGCAATAGTGAAAGAGAAGAAAAGAGATATTGATGCAAGAAGTATAAGGTTATGTACCTTGACCTACTTTTGTAATCAATAAATATTGTATGGGTAGTGGGCTCATCTGGTAATCACTTTTTGTACTGCCAACTCCTAACAGGGTTGAGGCTTCTAACAAGCCCTATAGTCCCTTAATCAGGACTAAGGCACCATATGCATGTAATAGACTCCTAATAGGGTCAACATCCTTAACATGATACTTTTTATTAGTGGATCTTTGTGGGTACCATGCCCACCAAGGTTTTCCCTTGGCCAGGGTTTCCTCAAGAACAAATAATGTGTTATGAGTTCTTTAGTTTTATTGCTATGCATGTTGTTTAACTTCTTATGTTATGCATGTGTTAAGATAATCTCTTATATCCATAATTGGGCAAAAGTTAAAGTCTTTAGAATACTTATTCACCCACCCCTCTTAGTATTCCCTATTTCTAACAAAGTTTGGTTGAGGGAGATTATTTCTTCTTGGGAATTAAAAAAACTACATTTTAAAATCTTCATTACACAAAAAATTTAAATAAAAACAAATTTTAACAAAATAAATTGCAACAAAACAAAAATTTTAAACAAATAAGAGGCATGGGCTGTAAAAATACTTACCTCTTCTTCCAAATTGAACTTGATGACATTGTGGAGCCATTTGATGGATGGATGAATGAAAACAATTGGTTCACAAGCCAAAATAATAGTGTTTACGCACTTTAGAAGCCCTTCTTAGCTGAAAACATGGGTTTGAGAAAGCAAAATGAGCTTTCAAACCCGCATAACAAGCTTTAAGAGGGTCACATGCTTTGAAAAACACTAAAAAAGTGTTTTCCAAAGCATGTGCACCCTGTAGGGTGCACGTGCTTTGTTTTGGATTTCCCAAGCCTAAGGCTTGGGCAACCCAAGCCATAGGGCACACACCCTTTAGTGCATGCACACTATGCATGATGGGGGACCAAAAAGAAAAGTGACATCTTTTTGGTCCCCCATCTTTGTGCACTTACCCAAGAATGATTGTTGGAAAATGATCAATTAATTTAGATGGAAAGACTAACAATGATGATGTATTATTTTTGGATAGCTTAAAATGTAATTTATTGAGTGTTGGACAACTTGTGGAAAAGGGATACCATTCAAAATTCAAGGATGGTCACTACTCTGTTAGAGGAGATAATGGATAACTGATCACATCTGGTACTAATATTAGAGATACCATTTTTTATTTGAACTCGACTAAGTTTAGTTTTTTTGTATCAAAAAATTAACGATACTTAGTTATGCAATAGAATTTTTTTTCATATCAACTTTGATAACATGATTAAGGCATCTAACAATAATGTTATTAGATATCTACCTAATATTGTGAAACTTGCTAACACTACATTTGGAGAGTATATTTTGGGAAAGAAACATGAAGTAGTTTTGAAAGAAAAGGATACTTAGAAAATGGAAAGTCAGAGTTGACTCATACAGATCTATGTGGACCTACTCAGACTAGGTCATACTTTGTAGAATGATGTGGGTTGGATTTCTTAGAGAAAAATTATAAGGATTTGAAACTTTAAAGTTTTATAAGGCAAAAGTTGAGAATGAGATAGGCTTTAAGATAAAGTGTTAGAGATCAGATAGAGGTGGAGAATTCACATCACATGAGTTCAATACATTTTGTGAAAATCATGGTATTATGAGGTAAACTTCTACACCTAGGACACCAAAAAAAATGGAGTTGTTGAAAGAAGAAACAAAATAGTTCTTGATGCTGCAAGAACCATGTTAATAGAAGGAAAGGTTCTTCATATGCATTGGAGGGAAGCATTCATTACAACAATATACACAATGAATAGAGTACAAATCAGAGAAGGTACATGCAAGACACCATTTGAGCTATGGTATGGTAAAACACCTACTATTAATTATTTTTAAAAATTTCAAAGAAAATGCTACAATAAGAGAGATGAATGTATAGGGAAATTTGATGCTATAAGTGATGAAGGAATATTCCTTGAATATTCTATAAGAAGTAAAGCTTATAGATGCTACAATTTAAGAAGTAGGAAGTTGATTGAAAGTGCTAATTGAGAGTGGATGAAAATTTTCAAGATAGAGAAAAATACTATGCTTTTAATCCCTATGAGATTCTCTTGAAAATATGAATACAATTAGGATAATATGCACAAAATAAATAATGATAATGAAAGGAATCAAGCATATCAGGATGTTTTAGAAATTGACAATGGCATAAGTGGGAAATTGAGGGAAAAAATCACACCCAAATATGTTTTGAGAAACCATCCTAAGGATCAGATAATCAGTGATAATAGAAAGGGAACCATAACAAGGTTACAGAACAAAGAAGAGAGGTCACAAACTAGAAATTCCATTTTCTTGATCTCACAAGTAGAACCATAATCCATAGATGAGTCATGGAGAGATTAGTCATGGATCAAAGCCATGAAGGAAGAACTAGAGGAGATTTAGAAGAACAACACATGGGAATTGGTTCCAAGTCCTAAAGACAAAAATGTGATTGGTACCACGTGAGTCTACAGGAACAAGATGAATTGAGAAGGCATTGTTGTTAGAAGTAAAGTTAATTTAGTATGTAAATGGTATTCACAATAAGAAGGAATTGATTTTGAAGAGAATTTTGCATCTATTTCTAGGATTGAAGCAGTTAGATTATTCTTATCTTATGTTTCTTATAAGGATTTAAAAGTTTATCATATTAATGTGAAATCAACACTTTTTAATGGAGACTTTGAAGGAGAAGTATACATTGAGCAACATGATGGATTTCCCTTATCAGGGAATGAATATCTAGTTTTTAGATTAAAGAATTCATTATATAGTTTGAAAAAAGAACCAAGATAATGCTATGCAACATTGGATAAGTATTTGATTTAGTTGGAATTCAAGAAAGGCAATGTTGATAGCAATTTATACCTAAAAATCAATGAATAAGGTATATTAATTGTTGAAGTTTTTGTAGATGATATTATATTTGGAGGAAATGATGAAATGAGAAACAAGTTTTCTAATGAGATTAAAAGGGAATTTAAAATGTCTATGTTTGGGGAGATGAAATTCTTCCTTGGATTGATGATCAGTCAAAGTAAAGAAGGGATATTCATATTTCAGACCAAATATCTTAAAGAACTATTGAAATGTTTTGGCATGGATGACATTAAAATTTTTGGAACCCCCATGGTAACTAGGACTAAGTTATCTTTGGAAGATGAAGCAAAGCATGTACCTTAGACAAGGTTAAAAGTATAAACTTTTGTCATACTTTTATAAAGGAAAATTTCAACATGACACAAATTGTTCAATTTTTAGGACATAATGTTAGGAATTGTCCAAAGAGATAACTAAGAGGCAGGGTGAATTAGTTATCTTCTAGTTTCAATTCTTTATCCAATTAAGTTTACTTAATCATAGAGAATGAACATAATGAAAGAAAATTTGAACACAACACCAATACTTTGGTTATAAGGAAACCCAAATAGGTAAAAACCTTGATGGGAATTGACACCCACTAATAATCTGTACTAGTGTATTATGATCCTTGTTAGAAGATCCTTAACCCTATTAGGAGTTGTCTTTACAATGCATTTAGTACAGTGACCTAGTCAAGGGTCGGATCCTATTAGGAGTCTTTTACAATTAACCCTCTTAGGGGTGAGGACACACTATCTGAGAGAACACTACTCAAAAGGGTGAAGGCTACAACCTTTTGAATAAAAAATACACACTATATCTAGATCTTGGTGAACTACGCTTTGACCTATTGTTTGGATCAATTCTAGCATATAGCACAAAATCTTTACTTGGTCACATCAACCTTCTACTGATGGCTCAACTCTTCACACATTCTACTCTACTATTCACAATCAACTCTAAACCATGCCTTAACAATCTCAAATGACTACCTATAAATATCTTTCCTCTAAATGATATAATCAAGTCTATCTATTAGAACCACCTTGAAATCATTAATAAATAAACAATAACACTCTTCAATAACATCTTAGTCAACTCTATTAAGCACGCAACACAACCTGGGACCTGGATCAATCAATAAGTGTAAACACATGCTACACATTATTGGCTCTACTAAGTTAACTCATACTTTCTCATCAAGATAAATTACTTCATACGCTCTTAACCAAACATTATTAATTCTTCTCTAATCACTAATCTAAGTGCACATACCAAAATGATAGATGCAACTTGTATACCAACATAATCTCTATCGGCTCTTCTGGATAAACATAGGAAATTGTAATTGGTGAATAGAGACTACATAACTTCACTTCTACTACACATCAAAATCTATTTCCATCTATGTAGCATCATAAACATATCTCCATCACATATCCAAAGGGCCAAGGCTCCATGATAATTGTACAAACAATCACACATAGAACACTTCATGTAACTCTGTCAGGAACACTCCTGACACAAGCTGCTATATAACTATATGTACTAACTATTAACCTCTGCATCCATGATATCATGCTAATAAAATGTCTATGCTACATATACTCAAATATTACTACATATTTCTTCTATGAATGCTACTTACCATATATTTTCATCAATGACAAACTTACAGTCAACACTGGCTTGCTGGCAAATCTCCAACAATCACCCCCTTTGGCATTGATGGAAACATATGGAATGAAAAACACCACCAATCAAAATGAATAAATATTTTATAACATTCTCCATTTCTTCATCAAAACTCCCTGAGGATGAGTCTTCCATCTGTTGCAATGTTCTTTAATATTATCAATTTCCTCAACTACACTTCTTTCATAACTGAATACTTGTCTTCCTTACAACTCCCCCTTTCATATTACTTCCTTTTTAATGCTATTTTTTATGATTATATACTACTCCCCCTTTGACATCAATGGAAAGGGGTGCCACTTGTTTAAGCTCCGGTACTACTCCTAAAGTAGAGTAGTCAACCATCCATCAGTCACTAAGGACTGATGCTTTCTTCTCTTTCTCTAATTAGAATCAAGGAAGGGAATTACTCCCAGATTCTCCTTGAGATACTCAAAAGTATTCTTTGGTAAAGAGTTTGTGAATATATCTACCAATTTTTCTTTTGTACTCACAAAATCCAATTTGACTTCTTTTTCTGTGACTTTATTTCTAAGGAAATGATACTTAATCTCTATTTGTTTTGTCTTTGCATGCATCACATGATTCTTTGACATATTAATAGTGCTAGTGTTATCATGATGAATAACAATAGGATAATCAATTTGAATACCAAAGTCTTTTATAATTTTCTTAATCTAAACAATTATAGAATAATTTAGAGCTGTTGTAACATACTCTTCTTTTGCAATTGACTGAGAAATGCAATTATGCTTCTTGCTTGTCTAAGTGACAAGTCTATCACCAAGAAACACTACTCATGATTTACCCTTTCTATCATCAACACATCCTTCCCAATCAGCATCTATATATATACATGAAGCTCAACATTCTCTAAGTTAGGATACCATACACTCTAATTTATAGTGCCCTGCAAATATGTAAATATTCTCTTTACTGTTGTGAGGTGACTTTGTTTAGGCTTTGTTGCACATCTTCCAACAATAGAAACTACATTGGAAATGTCTGGTCTTGTTTGATTGAGATATATGAGTTGATCGATCATAGAATTGTACAATCTTATGTCTACTACTGGGGAATCATCTTATTTTCTAAGCTTGCATCCTATTATCATAGGTGTACGTACTGGCTTTCAATGATCCATCTTGAACTTCTTCAATATTTCTTTCACATACTTGGACTAATTTATGAAAATTCCTTTCTTTGTCTGTTGCACATTTAATCCCTAAAAGTGTTTGATAGGTCCAATCATGCTCATCTCAAACTTGCTTTGCATATCCTTAGCAAATTCTACACTAATTTTGTCATTTCCACCAAAGATAATGTCATCAACAAAAATAGCTACAAGTAGTAGACCTTCAAATGTCTCTCTTATGAATAGAATATAATCTACTAATCCTTTCTTGAATCTAATTTTTGTTAGATATCCATCAAGTCGCTCATACCATGCTCTAGGGGCTTTCCTAAGTCTATAGAGGGATTTCTTCAATCTGCATACCATCTCAGGTTTGTCTAATAAGGTAAATCCTTGTGGCTGCTCAATGTATACTTCTTTTATCTCTTCATTCAAGCATGCTGACTTAACATCCATCTGATAAACTTTGAAGTTTTTGACTATTGCATAAGCTAGAAACAACTTAATAGCTTCTAATCTTCTCATAGGTACAAATGTATCTAAATAATCAATACCTTCTCTTTGTGCATATCATTTACATACTAATCTTGCTTTATTCCTTCCAACTATACCATCTTCATTCATCTTGTTTTTGAAAATCCATTTGGTTATGGTCACATTCTTATCACTAGGTCTTGGGACCAATTCCCAAGTATCATTCTTGATGATCTGATCTAGTTCTTCTTTCATAGCATCATGCCAATCAGAATCATTACATGCATCTTCAACACTTAAAGGCTCAATATGAGATAGCAAACATACCACCTCATTGCTTGTTGAATTCTTTTCTTTTGAACTTTTTGTGACTTTTCTACTCTGATCACCAATGATATCATCCTTAGAGTGATATCTAGATGTAAAATTTGGAACATTAGGTAATGTTGTCTCATCTACATTTTGATTTCCTTCTTCACTTGTCTTAAAGGTCATTGAATAGTACATCAATATTGTCAAACATCTCTTTGACAATTGTCTCACTATCTCAAGGGATGGGTTGTTCTTCAATCATAGGTGCATAATCATGATATCTTTCTTGAATGATAAAGTTTTCATCAATCTTAACATGAGCACTTTCAATGATTTTCTACAATCTCAAATTAAAACATCTATAAGCTTTTCTTTTAGTAGAATAACCAAGGTAAATACCTTCATCACTTCTTGCATCAAACTTTCTTATTGCTTCATCCTTCTTGATGTATCACTTTCTTCCAAAGATTCTGAATTATTTCACTATGGGAACATTACCAAACCATATCTCATAGGGTGTCTTGTCTGCACTAGGCCTTAATTGTATTCTATTGATGGTATAGAATATTGTATTGAATTCATCTCTCCAATAGGTATATGTAACTTTTCCTTCAATCATGATAGTGTGCATTGTATCTAAGATGATCCTATTCCTTGTCTATGCAATCCCATTCTGCAGAGGGGTTCTAGGTGCACTTAACTATCTCTTTATGCCATGTTCTTCGCAGTACTCATAGAATCCGTCAGAGGTGAATTCTCCTCCTCCATCTGATCTCAGACATTTTATCTTTAGTCCAGATTCATTCTAAACCTTAGCCTTGAATCTCTTGAACTTCTCAAATGCCTTTGAGTTATCTTTTAATAAAGCAACCCACATCATTCTAGAATAGTCATCAACAAATAAAATGAAATATCTTTCACCATAGTATGATCTTGTTTGAGTTGGTCCACAAAGGTCTGTGTGAATCAGATCCAACTTGTGCTTGAGTGAATTATGCTTTCTCCTAAATGAATTTCTCACATGCTTTCCCATTACATGTTCCTTACAAAAAGTATCAGCTAGCTTTGCTATGCTAGGTAGATCTCTTACTACCTTAACATTGCTTATCTTTACTATGTTATCAAAATTGATATGACATAGTCTTTTATGCCATAGCCAACTATCATCTACTTTAGCAAAAAAATGACTTACTTCAAAATTAAGCTAGAAAACATTAGCTTTAGTCTTTGAACCTGATGTTATCATACCACCATCCTCATTGTTAATGATGCATTTGTTGTCTTTGAACTCTAACTGATAACCTTTTTCAAGAAACTTCCCAACACTAAGAAGGTTATGCTTCAAGCCATCTACATAAATAACATCATCAATGTTGTTCTTTCCATCCAATGTGATAGGTTTGGGAGTTTTGTCTCCAAATCTAACCATACCATCTTTATATTTTTCTAGATGAACAAATCTATCCTTATCACCTATCATGTGATGTGAACAACCGCTATCTATAATGCAATAAGTTCTTATGTCTACTTGTGAAATCAGTGCTAATTCTTGTTCCTTTTTCTCATCTTAATGATCCATCTCATTATTCATCTTATCAATAAGAGCAATGAATCCAATTTCCTCTTTAGATGAATCATCATCTAATACTCCATCTCCAACATCGTAACATTCCTTTGTATTCTTAGGTTTGTAGTTATTTTTGAACTTCTTAACTCTTGTAGGACACTTAGATGAAAAGTGACCAATCTTATTACATAAAAAGCATTTAAATGGAAATTAACCTTTGTATTTTCCTTTTCATTTCTTTTCTATTTTAACAATCATAGCAATGAAATTGTCTAGTTTTTTCTCATCATCATCATCATCATCAAAATTTCTAAAAGTGTTTAAGGATTTCTTACCATGGACTAATGATTTGAAGGTTGTTTCACTTTTAGGCTCTATCTTGAATCTTGAAATTTCAAAAGCTAAAATTTTGTTAATCAAGGTCTCTCTTTTGATGTTATCTGTAAGCTACATGGTGTCATCAAGGATGTTGATATTTTTTTCATATTATTTTGTAAGATTAGTCATCAACTTATCCATAATGTCTTCCTCCAAGGTCTCCCCACCATTGTTCTTGATTCTAGCAACTTCTTCATTAATTCTTTGGTTATAAGCTCTGATGTCTTCTTCAGGTAGCATCTGTAATGCATTGTATCTTTTCTTCCATGTTTCTATGTGCTCATTATTTTCTTGTTTATCACCTTCAAATATGTCTTCTAGGTTCTTTCATATCTTTTATGTTGTGTCTACTTTCTTTATCTCTGAAAACTCACTGTTAGATAGGGCACTAATAAGGGCTTCTTTGGAAATTGAATTCTAATGGAACAACTCCTTTTGCTTTCCAGTAGCATCAACCTTTACAAGATCTACAAGAGAGGAGATCCTGAGTTCTTAGATAGTTACTTCAAAAACTTCAAAAGCAATGCACTGTAAAGGTGTCACCATCTTGTTCCTCCAATCAAGATAGTTCTCTCCATAAAACTTAGGACTGTCTTTTCTAAATAATGACATCTGATCAACCTCAAGTTGTTAAACTTTCTCTCTGAGGCACTTGGCTCTGATACCAATTGTTAGGAATTGTCCCAATAGATAACTAAGAGGGGGGGTGAATCAGTTATCTTCTAGTTTCAATTCTTTATCCAATTAAGTATACTTAATCATAAAGCACAAACATAATCAAGAAACTATTATAAACTGAGTTTCACACCTCTGCCTCAAGCTCTCGTAGTCTTGATAACTCAATATAACTTTAGAATCATCTCAAGGTTGTGGGACCTTTGCTAACTGAGATGAAACCTCCAAGTTCTAGGCTGGTTCCTCTTGGATTGTCACCTTAGTTTGCTTCTTAACATGAAAAGTAAATCTTTGAGGGGAAAGGGATAGAAGGAATGCATGAAAGGGAAATGCTAAAAGAAAACTACCTACTAGGTGATGCACCGAAACTAGGGTTTGGATCTCAATATAGAGGGATGAAACCAGTTAAAGACTTAGGTCTAGTAGATCACAAATTAATGAATAGGCTTGCATAAGTATTTCATAGAAGGGTCTGCAAACAAAAGAGGGTATTTAGGGAAAGAGAAAGATTCTTTCATAAACAACAAGACTCTTAGGATTAGACAACAATCTGTGACCTGCAAACAAACATTCACTCCTATAACTCAGTGTAGGACTGAGACAAGACTATTAGGGGCTGAAGTATACCCACAAAACATCTAAATCAAATCAAACACAATAACACACACAATTATAGGAAGTAAGAGGAATCAAGAACCCTAAGATATCATTGAAAACATGCATACACTTTGATCCAATAAGAGATAATCCACAGAAGAAAGCAAAAGGACAACAAGAATGTCACAAAATACTTTGCAATATCTGAACAATCAATGAAAATTACAATTTTAGAAAGCCAAAGGGCAGGAAAATTACCACAAATTGCACTCTGAGAAAGAAACTTTCTTTTTACAATTGCTGGATTCTAAGCTCAAAAGCTTCAAAAAAAATATATACCTCACTCAACTACACATAGGCAGGAGTCAAAACTAACTAGGGTTACAAAAAATATGCATAAAATAATTCAACCCTAAACCAGTCACTTCTGATCATAAATGTTCATGAAAATATCTCAACCGATTAGATATGTGCTTGCATGTCCATCCTTGTACTTTATCATGTCTACAGATAAAAGACCTTGATCCATCTACCTCCCTACAAGCCCACTGAGTCATGAAGTTTACAATCTGATCAGATACTAGAAAGGACCAAAAGATGATTGTCTAAATCTCTACAAATTCTCCCAACTACAACCACCTCTAAAATCATCAAATTTTTACCTACCTGCACTTGCAACATCCTCTCAGAAGAAAGCCCATGAAAATAGGTCACATCACTTTGAAATAACACTGGTCGCATGATCGCATGAGCTCAAAAGCCTTCATGTGACTGGCTTTTGAAAATTCCATCCTTGCCACGCAGGACACCTGGCCCACAAGATCTACCAACTCAGTCCAACACATGATAGCACCATAGGAAATACCCTCAGAATCTAATGGTGGTCGCATGATCACATGGGATCGAAAGATCCCATGCGAACATGTGGCCATCATAGATCTTGCATCTATGGGGTCCTTACTACCTCTAACCCACTGCAGGATGGACACATCACCACCAAATGACCCACTAGTAGCTACCACAATGTTGAAGTCCCTGCTGACCACTAAGAAATGGACACATCACCACCCACAGACCCACTACCAGAGTTTGAAAGCTTTGCATCAATCATTGAAGGATTGTCACATGATCGCATGCGGCCTTTTGAGCTCATGAGATCATGCGACAATGTTATATGTTACCCTGCCTTGACTACTGACAACTTGTCAGCTTGTCACATGGTTGCATGTGGTCTTGAGACCACATGTAATCATGTGAACAACATAAAAATAGTTTTTCTTGACTGCTAACTAGGCCCACCTGGTCAGAGTTGTGCACATAAAAAGAATGCTGTCATTAGGAAGAACTAGTGCAAAGATGTGAAGAGGTTGAAAACACATAAGATTTTCAGGCTGAAAGTGAAAAACATCCTGAGCTTTCAGAGTGAAAGTCAAAAATATCCTGAGCTTTCAAACCAAAAGGAAGAAACCATAGAGGCTTTTCGACACTGAACCTTTTTTGAAACCCTGCAATAGTATTTCCTGCAACCATTCAAACTTGAATATCTTTGAGGGTTTTGTGAATTAGGACATGCAATCTGAACTGGGGTTTGACAATACATCAAAGAACATGGGGCCAAGAGTGAAAACCATGGAACTTTGAGGATCTACTTCATAAAAATGAAAACAAGTTGTAGTAGGGCGAGATAAAAATAGAGACCTAGAAACTTGGCCAAATTTGTAGAATGGGAAATCTTGGGCAACATTTTGGCAACTTCTGCAGGATGTCAGCCTGCTAGACATGGACCAATGACCTTAACATATCCATTAGGTATAGGATTCATCATAGGAACACAAAAATTCAACAAAGACAAAATTGAACCAGCAAGACAAACTGTGCATGAGCACTTCTTGGAAAATAGGAAAACTAAGCTAGAAATCAGGGAAACCAACCTAGCCTAAACTAACTAGTGAAGAAACATGGTTAAACAAAACCATTCACTGGTTGTGAAAAATAGCTACCTTTCCTCAATAAGACATTTTGCATCAGGCACATGAGGATAGCTATTAAGATAAGAGGCATACAAAGATTTGGCAAATGAGGATGCACTACCTCTGCAAAAATAAGATCAAGTTCACTCACCTCAAATGGATCATATGGAGGTGTCTCAGTGAACTCCTTCTGGGCCAAGTATTTAATGGGGCAGCCTCTTGAAAGTTTGAAGGCAAGAATTTCCTTAATGGCTTCTTCTTTATCTTCATGGTTTCCTTCCATCATGGAGAACCAAGTCAACTCATCATCCGTGGACAAGGGATTGTCATCCTCTTCCTTTAAACCAGCCAAGAGCTCATCAAAGCTGTCAATGTCTTGAAGATCCCCAATAATGACTGGCACTTTACAATCAGGCTCCACACACAAGTATCCTATGATGCTTCCCAAATAATCCTCCCCAAGGCTCTAGTCATCTTTTGTACATTGGGAAGCCTCCTCCTCAAAGATGAGATCAAGCTCATGAATCAACATATCCTCAGGATCAATCTCTTCTAGCTTCTGCAACTTTACAAGAGGGGGCTATGATCATAGCCTTATCATCCTGCTCAACAAAACTAAGTAGCTCATCCAACAAGGATAAGGCATCCTCTTCTATAGCAACCTCCTGTTGATGGTGAACCTTTTGTTTTGATTGACCTTCAGCCATAGGCAATGGCCTAGTCTCTTCTTCATCATCAACAAAGAGGGGAAGCTCATCAAGAAAGCTAGCCAAGAGCTTAGGCTGGGCATCAATCTCCACCTCCTTAGCTTACTATCCCACTTTACCATAGTCATCATTTAGCACTGACACCTTAGATGTCCTCTCCTCCTGATCACATGAAAGTTCATTTTCTACCAGTCCTTGCTCAGATACCAGACTAGTGTCCTTGCAAAGGCTTGGCACTTGACAACCAAGGGAAGAGTCCATTGGGGAATCCAAATCACCTCTTCATCTTGAGAGACTAGAGGAGTTTCTTGGGATAACTCCTTTTCTTGCATAGGCTACTCTTGTAGAGTGGTGGGCTGCATCTCAAGCATAGGCTCTTGAAAAGAATTTTTTGCCTTAAAACTTGGGATGTGAAATTGAGGGGGCCTAGAGGGAGACGTAGAAGGCATGCCCATCTCAAAGCTTGGAAATAAAGGCCTTGCAGGCTCCACATGTGTAGGTTCTTGAGACAGATGGGCCCTCTAGCTTGGAATCTTAGGCCTAGGAGCATCTTGTTGAGCAATTTGTGATCTTAACCTTGTTGTCTCAATTTTAGCTCGTTGTCTGATCTCTTCTTGAAACTCTCTTTCTTGTTGCCCATCAACAAGAGCCTTTGTCATTTGGTAAGGAGCTATCCCTTGCTCATATTTTTGGGCTTCTATCTCTTGGTAGGGAACTGACTCCTCATAATAACTTTGAGCCTCCTGCTCTCTCTGCTCCTTGATCTCTGAAACCTACTTGACTAAATAAAGCAATAGATTCTTTGATTTTTCTTTCTCTTTCATGAAGTCTGAGTTCAGAGTCCATATCTATTACATAGCCTAAGAAGGGGAGGGTGGGTGGTAAATAGGATGGGGCAACTGGCTTTGCACTTTCTATTGTGACTCTTATGCCCATGATCCATCTTGTCGAAGGGCCCTCTCATAACTTTTCACAAGGGCAAACTCATTTGGGGCATACTAGATATATTGATGCCCTTGAGAAGTATAATATCTTGGGGTAAAAGGAGGCTTTGGGTGGCTTTGATAAGGCTAGGAACCAATCCATTGAGCACCACTATCATAATAGGATGGTGGGTAACCTGACTGCCCATAGAAACTTGACATGCCTACTCATGTAATCAGCTAGAACTTGAATATGAAGATTGAAAATGTACCAGCACTTGACCTTTGAAACCAGTAGACTTTCTAGAGTCACCATATATGCAATAGAATGACCTCTTCTAGATTCATAGCATGCTACCAGCATATCAGAGATAGCATACCTTGAACATGAATCTGAATGTCAGTCCCACCAGGCATGCCAGAAATGTTATACACTGAGTTTTGTGCCTCTGTCTCAAGCTCTTGTAGTCTTGATAACTCAGTATAACTTGGGAATCATCTCAAGGTTGTGGGACCTTTGCTAACCCAGATGAAACCTCCAAGTTCTAGGCTGGTTCCTCTTGGATTGTCACCTTAGTTTACTTCTTAACATGAAAATTAAATATTTGAGGAGAAAGGGATAGAAGGAATGCATGAAAGGGAAATGTTAAAAGTAAACTACCTACTAGGTGATGCACCAAAACTAAGGTTTGGATCTCAGTATAGAGGGATGAAACCAGTGAAAGAGTTAGGTCTAGTAGATCACAACTTACTAAATAGGCTTGCATAATTATTTAATAGAAGGGTCTACAAACAAAAGAGGGTATTCAGGGAAAGAGAGATTCTTTCATAAACAACAAGACTCTTAGGATTAGACAACAATCTATGACCTGCAAACAAACATTCACTCCTATAACTCGGTGTAGGATTGAGACAAGACTGTTAGGGGCTGAAGTATACCCACAAAACATCTAATTTAGATCAAACACAATAACACACATAATTACAAGAAGTAAGAGGAATCAGGAACCTTAAGATATCATTGAAAACATGCATACACTTTGATCCAATAAGAGGTAATCCACACAAGAAAGCAAAAGGACAACAAGAATGTCACAAAATACTTTGCAATATCTAAATGATCAATGAAAAGTACAATTGTAGAAAGCCAAAGGGTAGGAAAATTGATGCAGGAGCATCCTAGGTGTAAGAGCAATCTTGCATCACCCAAAAATATTTCTATTTTTATTTTCAATAAGGGCTATTTTGTGCAGAGCTGCTATTTATGGAAAGTTACTATTTTTGGTAATTTTCATCTGTGCTCAGAATGATCTAATTTCTTTCTTGGAGGTTCATTTTGGTCATATAAGTCTGCCAGTAAAGTTTCATTGCCAGATCAAGTGTATATTGGAAGATATTGAAGATTTTCGGTATTGGCAGCAGGGTACAGAAACTTCAAACTCAGTTTTGAAGGCTTTAGAGGCCCCGGATGAGGTCGAAAATTTGGGTGACGGGCCCTTGCACGGGTCAAGCCTGTAGAGCGCTTCGTGGCATTTCTGAAATGGGGTTATAATAGCCGAGCGGGCCAACTGGTGATGACTTATGGTCTTCGGAAGTTGGGCCACCTGAAATGGTGAAAAATAATTTTCTTCAAAATTTATGTTCAGGTTTCAAAGGTTATCTTGAGCCGACTATGATGTAATAAAATGTAAAATAAAATAATTCTAAGTTTGGTGCGCCTTATTGGCTAAAATTCTGGAACCTTCCTAGGCGGTGGATAATTGCCCATATAAGGAAGGCTGTATTATTGTCTTAGGCAGTTCAGAATAGTTCTGGGTAGTAGATCTGGGTAATAGTTCGAGGCTTTGTCCTACAGAATATTGTAAGGGAATGCCCATGTGGCTTTGCATATTGTAATTCTGAAAGTTTGTAATTCCACATTTGTGGAGATAATAAGAAGCCAATTTTCTGTTCTTGCATATTGTTGTTGTTTCTCTATTTCTGTTATGTGTTTGTGGTATTAAGGGGAGCAACCTTCATCAAGTGGTATCAGAGCAGGAGTTCTTGAGTGTGTAAACAGATCGCCGACTGTGAGGCAGTTTGCACCAGGACCATGGTTAGGGTTTCAGCGCGCATCGCGAAAATGCCTCCACGAGGGAACGTGGTGGAAGAGCTGGTGTTGTAACACCTGAGGTTAGAGAGCTGCAGAGACAAGTGCGAGCATTGCAAGAAGAGATTCACAGAGGAATGAATCTTAATGTCAGAGATGAAAGCGAGGATGAAGCCGAAGAAGAATATCAAGAAGGAGAAGTCAAAATTGTGAACCAGGAGGAAGAAAAACTTTTTCAGGCCATTTCTAAGATTGGGAAGAGACCTAAGATTGAGGTTCCTACATTTTCTGGAAATCTTAACCCAAAGGAATTGATCGACTGGATCAATGAATGTGAGGAGTATTTTGAGTATGAAGATGTTGAGGATCCTGATAGGGTCAAATTTGTGAAGGCCAGACTGAAAGGTCATACGAAGATCTGGTGGCAAGAAATTCAATTGGAGCGAAATAGAAGAGGGAAAGATAAAATCACAAGATGGGATCGGATGGTGGAAAAATTGAAGTGACAGTTCATTCCTGTTGATTATGAGCTTGACTTACTGAAAAAAATGCAAAGTTTGAAGCAAGCAAGAAAATCTGTTCAGGAGTATACAGAGGAGTTCTATCGACTCCTCATCAGAACAGGCCATGCCGAAGCTGATAAGGAGAAAGTTGCCCGATACCTTAATGGGTTAAGGCCAAGCATTCAGGAGGACTTGAATCTGGTTCGAATGAACAGTATTGAGGAGGCATACCAATTTGCCCTAAAAGTAGAGGAAAAGCTGAACAAGAAGTTTGAGAGCAGACAAAACGGAAGAGGTCGCGGTGGATGATCTGGTGGACAGTCATATGGTGGCCGAAATGAGGATTCGAAAAAGAAGGATGAGGCCAGTAGTAGTCAGAATCAGTGAGGAAATAATTCCAATCACTTCCAGGATCAGAATAATAGAGATCAGAGAGGAAGAGGAAGAGGACAAGGATCTGGACGAGGAGGCTTCCGTGGAACATGTTTTCACTATGGAGAAGAAGGTCATAGGGCATTTGAATGTCCTAAGCACCAAGGCAGAACAGACAGGAGAAATGAAGGCCAGGCTAGAGTTGCACATGTAGATGAAGATGTCAGATCATCAAATTCTGAAGATGCTGAAAGAGGAGAAACATTGATTAACAGAAGAGTCCTGTTGAGTGGTGAGAATGAACCTGAACAAAGGAGAAGCCTGTTTCGCACCAGGTGTAAGTGTGAAGGTAAATGTTGTGATGTGATCATTGATAGTGGAAGCACTGACAATTTGGTGTCAGAAGAGATGGTGACAAAGTTGAAGCTCAAGAGACAGAAATACCCACATCCATATCGGATTGCCTGGGTACAGGATGACCACAAGGTCATGGTCAATGAACAATGCCTGGTGAAGTTCAAGATTGGCGGATACCAAGATGAGGTATTGTGTGATATCATATCTATGGATGCATGTCATATGTTGTTGGGTAGACCATGGCAGTTTGACAGATGTGCTGTACACGATGGCCGTGCGAATACCTATTCCCTGACAAAGGATGGAGTGCGGCATAAGCTAAAGCCATTGAAGGAGACTGAAGAAAAGGTATGTGGTAATGCAAGGATAACTTTTGTTGATGGAAGAAATTTCCTAGATGGTATGAGGCATGAGCATGTATGTTTTGCTTTAATTCCAAAAGCTGGTAAAGAGGAAGTAGAAGATGTTCCTGTAGAAGTTGCAGATTTTTTGAATGAGTTTCAGGATATTGTATCCGATAACATGCCTGATGGATTACCACCAGTCAGGAAGATCAGTCATCAGATGGACTTGATCCCAGGAGCGAGTTTTCCGAATAAGGCAGCACATAGAATGACACCTGCAAAAAGTGAGGAGTTGAACAGACAAGTACATGAACTGTTACAGAAAGGATTGATCCATGAGAGTTTGAGTCCCTATGCTGTACCAGTAGTATTAGCACCAAAGAAGAATGGAGAATGGAGGATGTGTATGGATTCTAGGGCAATCAACAAGATCACAATCAAGTACAGGTTTCCATTGCCACGAATGGATGATATTATGGACTATTTGAGTGGAGCTGTGTATTTTTCAAAGATAGATCTGAAGAGTGGATATCATCAGATTCGGATCAGAGAAGGAGATGAATGGAAGACTGCATTCAAGACAAAAAAAGGACTATATGAGTGGTTAGTCATGCCTTTTGGGCTAACCAATGCACCGAGCACTTTCATGCGGCTCATGAACGAGGTTCTGAAAGAATTTCTGGGTAAGTTTGTCATTGTTTATCTAGATGATATTTTGATCTTTAGTAAGACATTGGAGGAGCATATGATGCATATTCGTATGGTATTTGAGAAGCTGAGAGAAGAGAAATTATTGATTAATTTGAAGAAGTGCAGTTTTGTGAAGAAAGAGTTAGTGTATTTGGGATTTGTAGTTTCAGCAGAAGGTCTAAAAATGGACCCAGAGAAGGTATAGGCTATCCTTGAATGGCCTACTCCAAGGAGTGCTACTGAGGTAAGATCTTTTCATGGTTTGGCTAGCTTTTACAGAAAGTTTATCCAAAATTTTAGCAGTATTTGTGGACCCTTGACTGAAACAATGAGAGGGGATAGAAAAGAGTTTAAGTGGACAAATGGGGTAGAAAAGAGTTTTCAATTATTGAAACAAAAAGTTACAGAACAACCTGTTTTAGCACTTCCAGATTTTAATAAGGTGTTTCAAGTAGATTGTGATGCTAGTGGTACTGCAATAGGAGCTGTTATGAGCCAAGAAAGTAAACTTGTTGCTTATTTCAGTGAGAAGTTAAATGATGCCAAGAGGAAATATTCTGTTTATGATCAAGAATTTTATGCTATAGTTCAGGCATTAAAGAAGTGGAGACATTATCTACTTCCTAAGGAGTTTGTTTTGTATACTGATCATCAAGCTTTGCAATATTTGAATAGTCAAGGAAAGTTGAATCAGAGGCATTTGAAATGGGTTGAGTTTTTGCAGAGTTATACATTTGTTTTGAAACATAGGAGTGGAAAGTCTAATAAGGTTGCAGATGCTCTTAGCAGAAGGCAACTATTGCTGACAGAAATGCAGATTGAAGTGGTTGGGTTCAAGGAACTCAAGAATTTGTATCCAGAGGATCCTGATTTTGGTGAAGCTTGGAAAGCTTGTACAGAACCTGTTACTCTAGACAGGATGAAATGGTTGGATTTCATCATCCAGGATGATCTGCTATTCAGAGGGAGTCAGTTGTGCATTCCATGAAGTTCTATGAGGGAGAATCTCATCAAGGAGAAGCATAGTGGAGGATTGGCTGGACATTTTAGTCGTGATAAAACCGTTGGTTTGGTTAGTGAGAATTATTATTGGCCGCAGTTGCAGCAAGATGTGAAGAAGTTTGTACGGAGTTGTAGAGTATGTCAGATGGCGAAAGGAGTGAAGCAGAATATAGGATTGTATCAGCCATTACCTGTACCAGAGAAGCCTTGGGAGGATATCAGCATGGACTTTGTTCTTGGTTTACCGAGGACACAGCGGGGACATGATTCGATTTTTGTAGTAGTTGACAGATTTTCAAAGATGGCACATTTCATTCCCTACAAGAAGACTAATGATGCTGTTCATGTAGCAGAATTTTTTTTCAGAGAAGTAGTGAGACTTCATGGTTTGCCAAAGACCATAGTTTCAGATCGGGACACTAAGTTTGTTGGATATTTTTAGCGTACATTGTGGAAGAAGTTGAAGATATATTTAAAGTTTAGTTCATCACATCATCCATAGACTGATGGACAGACAGAGGTGGTGAATAGGAGTTTGGGAAATTTGCTGAGATGTTTGGTTGGAGATAAGCCAACGGGATGGGATTTGATTTTACCACAGGCAGAATTTGCATACAATAATTCTGTCAACAGGAGCACTGGTAAATCACCATTTCAGATTGTCTATGGAAGTAGTCCAAGAAATGCATCCGAATTGAGAAAGATAGATAAAGGAGAAATAAGTAGTGCTGAAGCTGAGGATTTTGCAGAACACTTGAAGAACATCCATGGGGAGGTGAGGAAGCATATTACCAAGATGAACGCACAGTATAAGGCTAAGGCAAATGAGAAAAGGAGGTATAAGGAATTTCAGGTCGGTGATGAAGTCATGGTTCATTTGCGAAAGGAGCGGTTTCCAGTTGGTACATATAACAAGCTGAAAATGAAGAAGTTTGGACCATGCAGGATATTGAAGAAACATGATTCAGGAAACGCATATGAGGTAGAATTGCCTACTGAGCTAAATATTTCACCAGTGTTTAACATTTCAGATCTGACAGAGTATCATGAAGGAGGGGTTGAAGATGAGATCACAGCAGCACAGTGGAGTATTCCAGCAACTAGTTCAGACATTAAGGAGATTGAAGATATACTGGATAGTCGTGTTGGCAGAAGCACAAGGAACAGGACATATGAAGAATATCTGGTCAAGTGGAAAGGACGACCTGTTGAAGATTCATCATGGCTAACAAAGGAGGAGGTTAACCGTCTTGGTTTTCCTCTACACACCTAAGTCATGATAGGGTCACTTCTCAAATTACCCCGGGTGTCTGATGCAGGAGCATCCTGGGTGTAAGAGCAATCTTGCATCACCCAAAAATATTTCTCTTTTTATTTTCAATAAGGGCTATTTTGTGCAGAGCTGCTATTTATGGAAAGTTACTATTTTTGGTAATTTTCATCTGTGCTCAGAATGATCTAATTTCTTTCTTGGAGGTTCATTTTGGTCATATAAGTCTGCCAGTAAAGTTTCATTGCCAGATCAAGTGTATATTGGAAGATATTGAAGATTTTCGGTATTGGCAGCAGGGTACAGAAACTTCAAACTCAGTTTTGAAGGCTTTAGAGGCCCCGGATGAGGTCAAAAATTTGGGTGACGGGCGCTTGCGCGGGTCAAGCCTGTAGAGCACTTCGTGGCGTTTCTGAAATGGGGTTATAATAGCCGAGCGGGCCAACTGGTGATGACTTATGGTCTTCGGAAGTTGGGCCACCTGAAATGGCGAAAAATAATTTTCTTCAAAATTTCTGTTCGGGTTTCAAAGGTTATCTTGAGCCGACTATGATGTAATAAAATGTAAAATAAAATAATTCTAAGTTTGGTCGGCCTTATTGGCTAAAATTCTGGAACCTTCCCAGGCGGTGGATAATTGCTTATATAAGGAAGGCTGTATTATTGTCTTAGGCAGTTCAGAATAGTTTTGGGTAGTAGATCTGGGTAATAGTTCGAGGCTTTGTCCTACAGAATATTGTAAGGGAATGCCCATGTGGCTTTGCATATTGTAATTCTGAAAGTTTGTAATTCCACATTTGTGGAGATAATAAGAAGCCAATTTTCTGTTCTTGCATATTGTTGTTGTTTCTCTATTTCTGTTATGTGTTTGTGGTATTAAGGGGAGCACCCTTCATTAAAAATTGCCACAAATTGCTCTTTGAGAAAGAAACTTTCTTTTTACAATTGCTGGATTCTGAGCTCAAAAGCTTCAAAAAAGAATATATACCTCACTCAACTACATGCAGGCGGGAGTCAAAACTAACTAGGGTTACAAATAATATGCATAAAATAATTTAACCCTAAACCAGTCACTTTCGATCATAAATGTTCATGAAAATATCTCAACTGATGTGATATGTGCTTGCGTGTCCATCCCTATACTTGATCATGCCTGCAAATAAAAGACCTCAATCCATCTACCTCCCTGCAAGCCCACTGAGTCATGAAGTTTACAATCTGATCAGATACTAGAAAGGAGAAAATGATAGCTATCTAAATCTCTGTAAATTCTCCCAATTACAACCACTTCTAAAATCAACAAATTTTTACCTACCCACACTTGCAACATCCTCTCAGAAGAAAGCCCATGAAAATAGGTGGCACTGCTTTGAAATAACAGTGGTCACATGATCGCATGAGCTTAAAATCCTTCATGCGATCATGTGACTGGCTTTTGAAAATTCCATCCTTGCCACATAGGACACTTGGCCCACAAGATCTACCAACTCAGTCTAGCACATGACAGCACCATAGGAAATGCCCTCAGAATCCAACAGTGGTCACATGATTGCATGAGATCGGAAGATCCCATGCAAACATGTGACCACCATAGATCATGCATCTACGGGGTCCTTACTACCTCTAGCCCATTGCAGGATGGACACATCACCACTAGAGGACCCACTAGCAGTTGCCACAATGCCAAAGTCCCTACTAACTACTAAGAAATAGACATGTCACCACCCACAGACCCACCACTAGAGTTTGAAAGCTCTGCATCAACTGTTGAAGGCTTTTCGCATGATCACATGTGGCCTTTTCAGCTCATGAGATCATGCGAAAACATTATATGTTACCCCACCTTGACTGTTGATGGCTTGTGGGCTTCTCGCATGGTCACATGTAGTCTTGAGACTGCATGCAATCATGTGACCAACATAAAAAATAGTTTTACTTGATTGCTGACTAGGCCCACCTAGTCGGAGTTGCACAGATAAAAAGAATGCTATCGTTAGGAAGAACTGGTGTGAACATGTGAAGAGGTTGAAAACATAGAGGATTTTCAGGCTGAAAGTTGAAAACATCCTAAGCTTTTAGGGTGAAGGTCAAAAACATCCTAAGCTTTCAGACCAAAAGGAAGAAAACATAGAGGGTTTTCGACACTGAACCTTTTTTGAAACCCTGCAATAGTATTTCCTACAACCATTCAAACTTGAATATCTATGAGGGTTTTGTGAATTAGGATGTTCGATCTAAACTAGGGTTTGACAATACATCAAAGAACATGGGGCCAAGAGTGCAAACTATGGAACTTTGAGGATCTACTTCTCAAAAATGAAAACAAGTTGCAGTAGGGTGGGATAAAAATAGAGACCTGAAAACTTGGCCAAATTTGTAGAATAGGAAATTTTGGGCAACAAGAATATTTGAACAGAACACCAATATTTTGGTTACGGGGAAACCCAAATATGTAAAAACCCCAATGGGAATTGACATCAGCTAATAAGTTGTACTAGTGTATTATGATCCTTGTTAGAAGATCCTTAACTCTATTAGGTTGTCTTTACAATGCATTTAGTATAGTGACTTGGTCAAGTGGTGGACCCTATTAGGAGTCTTTTACAATTAACCCTGCTAGGGGTGAGGATGCACTCTCTGAGAGCACACTACTCAAAAGGGTGAAAGCTACAACTTTTTGAATAATAGATACACACTATATCTGGATCTTGGTGAACTGCACTTTGACCTGCTATCTGGATCACTTCCAATTTATATCACAAACTCTTTACTTTTCACATATACCTTCTACTAATGGCTCAATACTTTGCACTCTCCGCTCTACTCTTCACAATTAACTCTAAACCATGCCTTAGCAATATCAAATCACTTCCTATAAATATATTTCCTCTAAATGATATAATCAAGTTGGCCTACTAGAACCACCTTGAAATCATTAATAGAGAAACTATAACACTCTTCAATAACATCAAAGTAAACTCTACTAAGGACACAACACAACCTGGGACCTGTATCAATCAATAAGTGTAAACACACGCTACACACTGTTGGCTCTACTAGATTAACTCATACTTTCTCATGAAGATGAATTACTTCATGATCTCTTAATTGAACATTCTTAATTCTTCTCTAATCACTAATCCAAGCGCACATACCAAAATGATAGATGCAACTCCTGTACCAACATAACATATGTCAGCTCTTCTGGATAAACATAGGAAACTATAACTGGTGAATAGCAACTGCGTAACTTCACTTCTACTTCACATCAAACTCTATGTCCATGAATGTAGCATCAAAAACATGTATTGATCACATATCCAAATGCACAAGGCTCCATGATAATTGTATGGACAATCACACATTTAATATTGACTATAACTCTATTAGGAACACTACTGACACAATTTATGATATAACTATCTGTACTAACTATTAACCTATGTGTCCATGATATCATGTTGATAACATGTCTATGTTGCATATACTCAATGCTTACTACATAAGTCTTATACGCATGCTACTTACCATATATTTTCATCAATGACAAACATACAGTCAGCACTGGCTTGCTAGCAAATCTCCAACACATATATGTGGCATTCATGTTTAGAATTTGAAGATGATGTAAATTGATGAAATATGTAAAATTGGATAAAGTTCATGCTAATTTTTTTCTTCAATTTTTTCGAATAAGAATTGACACAATTTTTTATTTTTTGAAGTCCATTTTTCATTTGCTGAAAAATGTTGAAAATCTGGGGTCTAGTTCCCACCCAACATGTATGCACAAATCATCTTTTTTTTTTTTTCCTTTGATCTTAAAATATGTTATTCATGACATGTATAGCTAGTGAAAAAAAGAAGAAACTTTGGTTGTTGATTTATATTTTCTCCAATATAATTGCTCAAAGTAAAACTTATTTGAAATTGACCGTTTTCATCTCCTGTCAAATTTCCCCTATAAAATGTACACCATTCAAAAAACTGCATATTGTGAAAGATGACTCTCTCCTCTAGTGTTAAATATAAATTTTAAACTTTTTTATATGATTTACTATTGTTTTTATTTGAAGCAACATCTTCTCAAATGTTAAAACACCTACTTGCAATATTTTGAACTTATAATATATTAGATCTAATAAAAATACTATAAAATTTATATGACAATAATTTTGACTCAAAGCTCTACAAAAGGGTAATTTTATATTTTAAAAAAAAAATCATTAAAAAGAGTAGAAGTTATTGAAACATCACTTTTCTAAAATAATTTTATTTCTTTGGTAAGTGGATCCAAATTGGTATAAAACATGCATTTAATAGAGATTTCCAATTGGAAAAGTTGAATCACTTATCGAATGAATCTAGCTAGACCATATGTTTCAAAAAAAAAAAAGTTCTAAATAATCAAATTTAGTTGTCTTGATAAGTTAGCATGAAATGTGATGAAACTTTATTCTTTTACCCATAAGGTATAGATCAATGATTGGAGGTCTCCAATATCTATCACATACTAGACCTAATATTACTAATGTTGTTGGAATTATTGCAATATTTCAAAAATATCCTAAAGAATCTCATATTATTGTAGTAAAAATGATATTCAAATATCTAAAGAGAACAATTGAGTTTGGTTTATGTTGTTATAGATCACATGACTTTATATTTCATGTCTTTATTGATGTTGACTAAGCAGGGAATGTGATGAGGCATATTAATGTCTTAATTTTGATATAGTTTTTATAGTTTGGACACACTCTTTGTACTTTGACAAAACATTTCTGAACACTTGTTGTAAATATCTTGTGAACTTATGCTAGAGACAGCTAGAACCTACTAAACCTATGGGTAGTGTGTATGACATGTTTTTCTTAATACTATACATAGAATGCAGTATTTCATATAACTATTTTAAGCTATGTTCTAATATCTGAGTAAAAGTAGGAATGTTATCTTGCATATGTGTTCTGGATGTTCCTAACTTTTCAAGAGAATGAAGAGCGACGCAAAGAGTGGTGATTACCACATTTAAGAAGGAAGATAATGGAGACTGGTCATGGCAAAGAAAGTGTAGTTCAGTTCTGTTGGATAAGCCGCGCCTGCAAAGGAGTTCCAGAGAATATAAGGGATACAACTTGCTATATTTTGTGCAAGTTGTTATTTTGTTGCCTAGCAGTAAATGTACTATGTCATGGTTGATCTTCTACCTTCTTTTCTAGTGATATTTGTTCAAGACTTTCTATATAATGGATTTGGATCATCTTAGTAAGCTAATGAGAAAATAGATAATGCTAATTTAGATTCAAAAGTTACTCTTTATGTTCTTCATGAATTATTCAGTTTCTATGTAATCAAAGAAGGATTTTAATGGAAGAAAGGTTTTGAAGCACTTGTTGTGTTCATAGTTAATTGAAGTGAACCAAGGGGGCCCACTTGGGAGGTGGAATAGATTTAGGTAGCATAGATTCATTTCCTGTAGTTTCCTATTTTCAGATAGATTTACTGTATTAGTCCTGCAACATTATTACTATGAAAGTTCCTGTAGCACTTGCAGAAAATGATCATAGTGGATGTTCTGAATTGTTAATTAGTTTAGGTTTAGTTTTTAAGCTTCTTGTAATTATCTATTGTTAGCCAAGGTGTGTTTACTATTTTGTAGCAGTAGCATAGATTCTTCTAATGCATTTTACTTTCCTACAACATAGGTGTTATGACTCCTAAAGGGACTTAGTGAAGAAACTGTGCTGACCCATTTCAAGTCCTATGTCCCTGGGTTGACAATTCAAGTGTATTTCATGATGGAATAGGTAATCCTTAGAATAGATATATTATCTTTGAAGGAGAGACAATGGTGTGATTATCTTCATCTATTGTGAAACCAAATAGAATTTAGATGATAGAAAGAGTACTAGTAGAGGAGAATTTTCCTTATTAAAAGGTTGATTTCTTTGCTTAGCAAGAGGGACTATATTGCTCAGTCTACTACAGAATCAAAGTATGTTGCAGTAGTAATCAATTATACACAAATCATATGTTTGAAATAGATTTTGAAGGACATTAGAGTATGTCTTCAAGATTCAATTAGTATCCATTGTGACAATACTAGCATGGTAAATATGTCAAAGAATCATGTTATGCATTGTAAGACAAAACATATAGCAATAAAGTATCATTTATTGAGAGACAAGGTAGCTAAGAAAGAAGTGAAGATAGAATATGTGAATACAAAGGAGAAAATTATATATATTTTTACAAAACCTATGCTGAAGGATACATTTGAGTATTTAAAAGGTATTCTATGGGGTTATTCCCTAGCCTACTCTTAAATAATTAATGCAGGAGTTGCATTAGTCCAAAAATATTAGAGCAATGTTTCATTATCTAGACTGAATGCTTGATGCTTCCCCTATAGGGGAGTATATTTGTTTAAGATGATTTATTGAGAATTCTTGGAGACATAATGATACCTTTGACATTGATGTTAATGGGGGAGATAATTAATCATGAAAAAAAAGTATCAGAGAGTCATCCTTTTGAGGATTTGATGACTTATGAAGACAATTTGAAATGATGTTGATGGAGTGCATGCGTGCTTTGTATTCATAGAACTTAGTTGGTTTTCATCTATATTATCATCAATGAAAAAGGGAGAGCTTGTTAGCATGAATGCTTATGGTATTCCTATGGGGGAGTATACAAGTCATTTTATAGAAATGTTACAGTGACTATGTGTAGCATTATAGATAGAGTTTGTTATTGATGTATGCATATGTTATTAATTGGTTGTTTAGAAACTTGCAGACATGTTGTAGAGAATTGTATAGACATAATACTAATAGTTAGCATGTGATAACTTAGAGGAACACTCCTTATGATGTCTTAGGTCACCATCTATGATTACGCATGTTTAAGTGTTGAGTAGACATACTTATGGATGATTTATTGATAACTATTTATTAGGAGATAAAATATGTGATTGTCATAGAGTTGATTGCAAAACCTTATGGATAACACTCATTTTTCTTTAAGATATAATGTGAAAACATAGAATCATGTTGGAAAATGGATTAAGATCTTATTGTGATAATATATAATATTGATTGTATAGGTGGTGTCAGCTATGGTGTGTGTATTGGTGGAGACCCATTTGGACGCCGACTTGGAACATGTTTCAAGTAATGTGATATTTGAGCTTAATTTATAGATCTAAATGATAAAATGATGTAATCATTATAGTGTAACATTACAAGGGTTTCCATGTGCATCTTTTCATGGGTCCATTTGTATTTTGTAAATATGATTTATCCTATGAAGGTTGACATGAGAATAATTGTTGTAAGTTGTATATAGGGATTAAAAACCTTGGGAAATAAGATGTGGTTGTATATGCAAAAATGGAGAGGTGAATGTGATCTTAAGGATGCATTCAATATTGTCTAAAGAATAGTAGTTGTTCACTTTGGAAAAAGGTGGAGCTTTGTTGGTAGTGTTTGAGTACTGGAAGTAGTTTCTATGTGCTATAATTGTGTCACACTTCTATGAATCATTACATTCAAGAACACTCAAGAATGAGGTCTCAAAAATTGATCCATAGCTCCCTAGGCATGGAGTGCAAGGGTTTTAATAATGCTCTCAACTAGAGCTATTTAACCAATAACCTTACTAGTAAACCATGCAATGGGAGATTCAATGAAAACAAGGGCAAGAATGCCAATATCCTCAAGAATAAAGAATGAAAATGCAATGCAATGCTAACTCGAAATGAGAATGCAAGCTAAGCTATGAAAGGAAATATGTAAGTGTTACAACCCAAGCTAATTAATCTATGTGAGCTAATCTAGAGCATAGAAATGAAGCTAATCTAAGAAAGCATAAATATGAAGCTAAGCTAAGAATGCAAGAATGAGATGTAGAATGAAAGAATGAGATGTAGATGCTAAGAATGCTAAAAATCTTCAAAAAGCTCCAAAGTGACCTAGAAATCCTGCAGCATAAAGTTAGCATAAAAAGTTGAGGATCTAGAATGAAGAAGAGAACTCTCTTTTTAAAGGAAATGAGAAGGAATGAACCATGGAGATTAAGAGGAAAAAGATTTAATCAACGGTGGACCTTGAAGAGGGAGCAATCCATGTGCACAAATATCCTCCAATGAGAAAATAGGAGTTGACTTTTGTGTCCATATGAGACAAAAAGTGCTTTTCCTTTTTTTATAAAATAAGAATAATCTTTTATTTGTGCAACTTAGGATAAGAGAAAAAGTGGGGGCTTTTTATTTATTAAAAGGGGAGGAAATATTCCTTTTAAATAAATAAAAACTTAGGATAAATGGTTAGCCCATAGAAAATAATCGAATAAATGATAGAGCTAGGATTTGATCAAGAATAAGAAATTTATGATTGGGGCTAATAGTCTAGATGACCATTTTTAGGTGTATATAGTTTCAAAACAAGATTGTCCCAACTTTGAAGTTGTGAGGTTTGGGGAACCTGAGGCTGGCTTTAACTCTCAAATCTCTTGATCAGGTTGATATATTACACATTTAATAGGGTTATTTCTTCTAATAGGGCTAGAGTCTTGGGAGGGATGATTCTTTAATTTGAATTACATTGTAAAGATTACTAACAAGGTCTATCCTTTAACCAAGACCTACCTATTGTAATTATCATCTCCTAAAAATGGTTTTCCTTGAGAAAAAATCTTTGTGTTCATGTGTATGTGTACTATTGTTTCATTTACTTTTTAGTTCAATATTTTACTCATGACTAAAAGTTTTGAAGGTGAAATATAAAGAATAAAATATTGGCATCAAATAATTCACCCCCCTCTTTGTTGATTAAGACATTGTTATTCTAACATGAGGGTGTCTTTGAATCTAAAATCTATTGAGAAGTTTCATATATTGTACACCCCTAATAGGGTTATTTCCTCTAGGAGGGATGGACTCTTGGCAAGGTCGATTCTTTAGCAGGGATCACATTGTAAAAGGCTCCTAATAGGGTCTATTGTTTAACAAGGACTTTCCAAATGTAATAATCAACTCCTAATAGGGTTAGAACTCTTAACATGGTTATTATAGTCATAGTGAAATACTTGTGGGTACCATTCCCACCAAGATTTTTCTCTTAATAGAGTTTTTCTCAAGAACAAAATCTTGGTGTTCATGTGTATCTATATTATTATTATATTTACTTTTTAGTTTAGTATTTAGGTTTCAGTAATAAGATTGAATTTAAATTTTGAAGTATTCATTATTTGTATAAATTGATTCAACCTATCCCTCTCAGTTGACTAAGATATTATTGTTTGAACAATTGGTATCAGAGCTTTTGGTCTTCATTTGGGAAGCCTAACAACTTGAGGTAAAGATCAAGATGGCCTTATTCAGAAAGGAGACTCTTAAGTTTGATGTAGATAATTTTGAGACATTGAAGGAGAAGATGAAGAATCATATGATGTGCATGGGATTGTAATATTGTCTTCTTACCTAGAAATATGTGCCTATCATAAAGGAGGAACAACATGAGACTCTTACTAGTAATGAAGAAGAAAAAAAGGTTTGTGTGTAATATTGTTGCAAAGGAAGCTTTGGTTCATGCATTATCTATTGGTGAATTTACAAAGGTGAGAGATCTAACAAAGGAAAGTGAAATATCGAAAAGACTAATTGTACTCTATGAAGGAGATGAATACACTAAGAATGAAAAATTGCAGAATTGGGGAACAAAGATGGAGACAATACAAAAGAAGGATGATGAAATAGTAATGATGTATGCTTAGATAGTACCTGAGTGTATAAATGGAATAAAAAATAATGGAGGTACTTATACAAAAGATGAATTCAAAGAAAATATTTTGAGATATGTGACTCCTTCCTACAAACCCAAAGTTCTTTCTTTGGAGGAGACAATACCACAATACAAGGATTTTGCTAGAGAAATGTTAGTGGATAAGTTGATTGCATTTGAGACCATAGAGCTAAAGGATGCACTACCTAAGGTGGATACAACATTTAAGGCTAAATTTTAGAGAAATGGATCTATTGGTGTTGGATATAGTAGAGTAAAAAATCACATCAAAGATCTTGGAGAATATGTTGAAGAATGGGAAGAGATTCAAAGGCTATACTTGGAAAGTGGATGAGAAAATCACAGTGCTGATCACTAGGAGAGAAATGAAAGGTAAAGGTAGGTATGAAGAAAATTTACCTTTAGAATGTTTTAACTACAATAATGTTGGTCATTTTTATTCTAGATGTCCAACAAGAGTACTTAAGAATAAGCCTAGATATGGGAAGTACAAGAATGACAAGGAATGTTGTTATGCTAGTGATGGATATAAAGATTTAGATGAAGAATTCAATGATGTTTTGGGTTCTATTGATATCAAATAAGAAGATCATGTCCATGAATAAAGAGAATTAGTTTCTCATGTTGATAGAAAAATTGATTGGATAAATCCTAGTGGATGTTTTTACCACATGATTGGTGACAATCATAGATTTATTCAGCTGAAAAAGTTTCATGGTCAATTTGTAAGGTTTGGTGATAATACTCCTAGAATGATTATTGGTAAAGGATTAATTACTTTAGATGGAAAGACTAATAGTAATGATGTACTATTTCTAGATGGTTTAAAACATAAATTTTGGAGTTTTGGACAACTTGTGGATAAGGGTGTTAAGAATAGTCTCAAGAGATAACTGAGAGGGGGGGTGAATCAGTTATCTATAGGTTTCAATTTTTTATGCAATTAAGTATACTTAAACATAAGCATAAACACAATCAAAGAACACATAAACAAAACACCAATATTTTGGTTATGGGGAAACCCAAATAGGTAAAAACCCCATTGGTAATTGACACCCACTAATATTTTGTACTAGTGACTTATGATCCTTGTTAGAAGATCCTTAACCCTTTTAGGAGTTTCTTTACAATATATTTAGTATAGTAGACTTGGTCAAGGGTTGAACCCTATTAGGATTCTTCTATAATAGTCCCTCATAGCGGAGAGGACACACTATTCAAGAGCACACTACTCAAAGGGGTGAAGGCTACAACCTTCTGTTTAACAGATACACACTATATCTGGATTTTGGTGAGCTACACCTTGACCTTCTATGTGGATCAGTTCCAATGTATAGCACAAATACTCCACTTGGTCACATAGACCTTCTTCTAATGGTTGAAAACTTTGCACACTCTGATCTTATCTTTTTTTCAACCATGAAACACACTCAAGCAATCAAAAATTGTTAGGAGTGGGAACACTAAGAGGGGGGGTGAATCAGTGTTCACTATATTTTAACTTTTTACTTTAATCTTTATGCTGAACACAAATTCTTAAGAATTGAATTAAACATTCACATAAATATGAAACATGAAATCAACACATGACACCAATATGGTTACAGGGAAACCCAAATAGGTAGAAAACCCCGTGGGACTTGATACCCACTAATATTCTACACTAGTGTTTTGTGATCCTTGTTAGAAGATCCTTTACCCTATTAGGAGTAGCTTTACAATGCTTTAATTACAATAGACCTTGTTAAGGGTTAGACCCTATTAGGAGTCTTTTAAAATGATCCTTGTTAGGGGAGTGGACTTAGTATCCTAGAGCTCACTGCTCAAATGGTGAAGGCTACAACCTTCTGATTCAGATACACACTATATCTATAGGTGAATTGTTCATTGTGACACTACTTGTCAAATCAGTTCCTTTGGTGCGTTGATGCTTTAACCTCTAGCAAAGCTCTAATAAATCTTATCCTCACTTTGCATACCTCTTCTCTACTTCTCACAACTCTATTTCTTCTTCCATACCAAATACAATGGGCACACTATAACTTTCACATCTTTACATTGTTGGTAAAATGGTCAGCCCTCCCCTCAGGATTCCTGACATGATTTAACCACCTCCTATGTCTTCTATAAGTCTAGTGGTTGTATCAGACATTAACAAGTTGATATTTTGGTACAACAACAACCACTACTTGTAACAAGTGGTATCAGAGCTTGGTCACAAGTTTGAATCCCCTCAAGTAATGTTGAGGGGGAGATTGTTGGAAAAATGGTCAGTGCTCTCCTTAGGATTTGTGACATGGTTTAACCACCTCCTCTGTCTTCTATAAGCCTAGTGGTTATATCAGGCATTAATAGGTTGATCTTTTGGTGCAACGACAACTAGTACTTATAGCATACATATCTACTTATGCACTCATAGACTAAGCATAAGTATAGTCTAACAACCTTAACTTCCATGGTGCATACCATAATTCATTTGTATACATGTTTTCTAATGTTCTAAGCTATAGGAGCTCTATACACTATCTAGTCTTCAACACTTAACTGAATTTTGATCTTTACACTAACTGCGCTGACTCCAAACTACTATATGACTTTGTTTCCATAATGACAACATTATATCTAGTCATATACTTTAGTATAGACAACTTGCCAACACAAATGACTACCTATAAATATATTTCCTCTAAATGATATAATCAAGTCAGCCTATTAGAGCCACCTTGAAATCATATTAGAGAAACCATAATAAACTCAAATAACAATTTAGTCAGCTCTACTAAGCACGCAACACATTCTGGGACCTATCCAATAAGTTAATTGTAGACACACGCTACACACTTTCAGCTCTACCAAAACAACTGGATCTTTCTCCTAAAATTGAATTACTTCATGCACTCTTAACCAAACATCACTAACTCTTCTCTAAGCTTAAATCCAAGAGCACATACCCAAATGATAGGTGCAACTCCAGAACCAATAAAATCTCTATTGACTCTTCTGAACAAACATAGGAAACTACTACTGGTGAATAGTAACTGCATTACTTTACTTCTACTAACCATCAAACTCTGCATCCATGAATGTAACATTACTATCATGTCTTCAACATATATCCAAGTGTTCAAGGCTTCATGATAACTGTACGAACAACCATACATAGAACACTGACTGTTACTCGGTCAGGAACACTGTTGACACAAGTTGGTATATAACTGTCTGTACTAATAGTTAACCTCTATGCCCATGATATCATGCTCATATCATGTCCATCCTACATATATTGAAAGCTTATTTCATAAGACTTCCACACATGCTACTTTTCATATGTTTTCATCAATGACAAACATATAGTCAGTACTGGCCTGCTTGCAAATCTCCAACAATCTCCCCCTTTGGCATTGATTGAAACATATGGAATGAAAAACTCTACCAATCCAAATGAATATTTCTTTTATAAAATTCTCCATTTCCTTTCCAAAACTCCCCCCAATTTGAGTCCTCCATCTACTACAATATTTTTTAACATTCTCCATTTCCTCAACTGAATTGCTATCATAACTGAATACTACTCCCCCTTAGTATATTACTCCCTCCTTTTTACTTCTATTTTTCATGACTATATATTACTCCCCCTTTGAAATAAATGGAAAATGGCACCAATCAGTTTAAGCACTGGTACTACTCAAGAAGTAGAGTAGTTAGCCATCCATGAGTTTGTTACCTTGTGGTACCTGATCAGGAAAGTACTATCCAGGAAAGTACTCTTATAATTTTTGGGCCAACATGTTGTAACTCATTCTAACCTTAAAGAAAAAATAAATTGTATAATATGTCTTAGGGTTAGGGATTTCATTATGATGAAGGGTGCTCCCCTTAATACCACAAACACATAACAGAAATAGAGAAACAACAACAATATGCAAGAATAGAAAATTGGCTTCTTATTATCTCCACAAATGTGGAATTACAAACTTTCAGAGTTACAATATGCAAAGCCACATGGGCATTCCCTTACAATATTCTATAGGACAAAGCCTCAAATCAATACCCAGATCTACTACCCAGAACTATTCTGAACTGCCTAAGGCAATAATACAGCCTTCCTTATATAGGCAATTTTCCACCGCCTGGGAAGGTTCCAGAATTTTAGCCAATAAGGCCGACCAAACTTAAAATTATTTTTATTTTACATTTCATTACATCATAGTCGGCTCAAGATAACCTTTGAAACCTGAACAGAAATTTTGAAGAAAATTATTTTCTGCCATTTCAGGTGGCCCAACTTTCGAAGACCATAAGTCATCACCAGTTGACCCGATTGGCTATTATAACCCCATTTCAGAAACGTCACAAAGTGCTCTACAGGCTTGACTGGCGCAAGCGCCTATCACCCAAATTTTTGACCTCATCCGAGGCCTCTAAAGCCTTCAAAACTGAGTTCAAAGTTTTTGTACCCTGCTGCCAATACCAAAAATCTTCAATATCTTCCAATATACACTTGATCTAGCAATGAAACTTTACTGGCAGACTTATATGACCAAAATGAACCTCCAAGAAAGAAATCAGATCATTCTAAGCACATACAAAAATTACCAAAAATAGTAACTTTCAATAAATAGCAGCTCTGCACAAAATAGTCCTTAATGAAAATAAAAAAAATAGAAATATTTTTGGGTGATGCAAGATTTCTCTTACACCCAGGATGCTCCTGCATCAGACACCTGGGGTAATTTGAGAAGTGACCCTGTCACGACTCAGGTGTGCAGAGGAAAACCAAGATGGCTAACCTCCTCCTTTGGCAGCCATGATGAATCTTCAACAGGTCATCCTTTCCACTTGACCAGATATTCTTCATATGTCCTGTTCCTTGTGCTTCTGCCAACATGACTATCCAGTATATCTTCGATCTCCTTAGTGTCTGAACTAGTTGCTGGAATACTCCACTGTGCTGCTGTGATCTCATCTTCAACACCTCCCTCATGATATTCTGTCAGATCTGAAATGTTAAACACTGGTGAAATATTTAGCTCAGTAGGCAATTCTACCTCATATGCATTTCCTGAATCATGTTTCTTTAATATCCTACATGGTCCAAACTTCTTCATTTTCAGCTTGTTATATGTACCAACTGGAAACCGCTCCTTCCGCAAATGAACCATAACTTCATCACCAACTTGAAATTCCTTATACCTCCTTTTCTCATCTGCCTTAGCCTTATACTGTGCGTTCATCTTGGTAATATGCTTCCTCACCTCCCCATGGATGTTCTTCAAGTGTTCTGCAAAATCCTCAGCTTCAGCACTACTTATTTCTCCTTTATCTATCTTCCTTAATTCGGATGCATTTCTTGGACTACTTCCATATACAATCTGGAATGGTGATTTACCACTGCTCCTATTGATAGAATTATTGTATGAAAATTCTGCCTATGGTAAAATCAAATCCCATCCTGTTGGCTTATCTCCAACCAAGCATCTCAGCAAATTTCCCAAACTCCTATTCACCACCTCTGTCTGTCCATCAGTCTGGGGATGATGTGATGAACTGAACTTCAAATCTATCTTTAACTTCTTCCACAATGTACACTAGAAATATCCAACAAACTTAGTGTCCCGATCTTAAACTATGGTCTTTGGCAAGCCATGAAGTCTCACTACTTCTCTGAAAAACAATTCTGCCACATGAACAACATCATTAGTCTTCTTGCAGGGAATAAAATGTGCCATCTTCGAAAATCTGTCAACTACCACAAAAATTGAATCATGTCCCCGTTGAGTACTCGGTAAACCAAGAACAAAGTCCATGCTCATATCCTCCAAAGGCTTCTCTGGTACAGGTAATGGCTGATACAATCCTGTGTTCTGCTTCACTCCTTTCGCGATTTGACATACTCTGCAAATCTGTACAAACTTCTTCACATCTTGCTGCAACTGTGGCCAATAATAATTCTCACTAACCAAACCAAGGGTTTTATCATGACCAAAATGTCCAGCCAATCCTCCACTATGCTTCTCCTTGATGAGATTCTCCCTCATAGAACTTCATGGAATGCACAACTGACTCCCTCTGAATAGCATATCATCCTGGATGATGAAATCCAACCATTTCATCCTGTCTAGAGTAACAGGTTCTGTACAAGCTTTCCAAGCTTCACCAAAATCAGGATCGTCTGGATACAAATTCTTGAGTTCCTTGAACCCAACCACTTCAATCTGCATTTCTGTCATCAATAGTTGCCTTCTACTAAGAGCATCCACAACCCTATTAGACTTTCCACTCCTGTGTTTCAAAATAAATGTATAACTCTGCAAAAACTCAACCCATTTCAAATGCCTCTGATTCAACTTTCCTTGACTATTCAAATATTGCAAAGCTTGATGATCAGTATACAAAACAAACTCCTTAGCAAGTAGATAATGTCTCCACTTCTTTAATGCCTGAACTATAGCATAAAATTCGTGATCATAAACAGAATAATTCCTCTTGGCATCATTTAACTTCTCACTAAAATAAGCAATAGGTTTACCTTCTTGGCTCATAACAGCTCCTATTGCAATACCACTAGCATCACAATCTACTTGAAACACCTTATTAAAATCTGGAAGTGCTAAAATAGTTTGTTTTGTAACTTTTTGTTTCAACAATTGAAAACTCTTTTCTACCCCATTAGTCCACTTAAACTCTTTTCTATCCCCTCTCATTGTTTCAGTCAAGGGTCCAAAAATACTGCTAAAATTTTTGATAAACTTTCTGTAAAAGCTAGCTAAACCATGAAAAGATCTTACCTCAGTAGCACTCCTTGGAGTAGTCCATTCAAGAATAGCCTGTACCTTCTCTGCGTCCATTTTTAGACCTTCTACTGAAACTACAAATCCCAAATACACTAACTCTTTCTTCACAAAACTGCACTTCTTCAAATTAATCAACAATTTCTCTTCTCTCAGCTTCTCAAATACCATATGAATATGCATCATATGCTCCTCCAATGTCTTACTAAAAATCAAAATATCATCTAGGTAAACAATGATAAACTTACCCAAAAATTCTTTCAGAACCTCGTTCATGAGCCGCATGAAAGTGCTCTGTGCATTGGTTAGCCCAAAAGGCATGACTAACCTCTCATACAGTCCTTCCTTTGTCTTGAAGGCAGTCTTCCATTCATCTCCTTCTCTGATCCGAATCTAATGATATCCACTTTTCAGATCTATCTTTGAAAAATACACAGCTCCACTCAAACAGTCCATAATATCATCCATTCGTGGTAATAGAAACCTATACTTGATTGTGATCTTGTTTATTGCCCTAGAATTTGTACACATCCTCTATTCTCCATTCTTTTTTGGTGCTAATACCGCTGGTACAGCACAGGGACTCAGACTCTCATGGATCAATCCTTTCTGTAACAACTCATGTACTTGTCTGTTCAACTCCTCACTTTCTGCAGGTGTCATTCTGTGTGCTGCCTTGTTCAGAAAAATCACTCTTGGGATCAAGTCCATCTGATGACTTATCTTCCTGACTAGTGGTAATCCATCAGGCACGTTATCAGATACAATATCCTGAAACTCATTCAACAAATCTGTAACTTCTACAGGAACATCTTCTACTTCCTCTTTACCAGCTTTTGGAATTAAAGCAAAACATACATGCTCATGCCTCATACCATCTAGGAAATTTCTTCCATCAACAAAAGTTATCCTTGCATTACCACATACCTTTTCTTCAGTCTCCTTCAATGGTTTTAGCTTATGTCGCACTCCATCCTTTGTCAGGGAATAGGTATTCGCACGACCATCATGTACAGCACATCTGTCAAACTGCCATGGTCTACCCAACAACATATGACATGCATCCATAGATATGATATCACACAATACCTCATCTTGGTATCTGCCAATCTTGAACTTCACTAGGCAGTGTTCATTGACCATGACCTTGTGGCCATCCTGTACCCAGGCAATCCGATATGGATGTGGGTGTTTTTGTCTCTTGAGCTTCAACTTTGTCACCATCTCTTCTGACACCAAATTTTTAGTGCTTCCACTATCGATAATCACATCACAACATTTACCTTCACACTTGCACCTGGTGCGAAACAAGGTCCTCCTTTGCTCAGGTTCATTCTCACCACTCAACAGGACTCTTCTGTTAATCAACGTTTCTCCTCTTTCAGCATCTTCAGAATTTGATGATCTGGCATCTTCATCTACATGTGCAATTCTGGCCTAGCCTTCATTTCTCCTATCTATTCTACCTTAGCGCTGAGGACATTCAAATGCCCTATGACCTTCTTCTCCACAGTGAAAACATGTTCCACGGAAGCCACCTCTTCCAGATCCTTGTCCTCTTCCTCTTCCTCTTTGATCTCTATTATTCTGATCTTGGAAGTGATTGGAATTATTTCCTCGCTGATTCTGACTGCTACTAGCCTCATCCTTCTTTTTTAGATCTTCATTTCGGCCACCATATGACCGTCCACCAGATCATCCACCGTGACCTCTTCCGTTTTGTCTGCTCTCAAACTTCTTGTTCAGCTTTTCCTCTACTTTTAGGGCAAACTGGTATGCCTCTTCAATACTGTTCATTCAAACTAGATTCAGCTCCTCCTGAATGCTTGGCCTTAACCCATTAAGGTATCGGGCAACTTTCTCCTTATCAGCTTCTGCATGGCCTGTTCTGATGAAAAGTCGATAGAACTCCTCTGTATACTCCTGAACAGATCTTCCTGCTTGCTTCAAACTTTGCATTTTCTTCATTAGGTCAAGCTCATAATCAACAAGAATGAACTATCACTTCAATTTATCCACCATCCGATCCCATCTCATTATTTTCTCCTTTCCCCTTCTATTTCGCTCCAACTGAATCTCTTGCCACCATATCTTCGCATGACCTTTCAGTCTGGCCTTCACAAATTTGACCCTATCAGGATCCTCAACATCTTCATACTCAAAATATTCTTCACATTCATTGATCCAGTCAATCAATTCCTCTGGGTTAAGATTTCCAAAAAATGTAGGAACCTCAATCTTAGGTCTTTTCCCAATCTTGGAAATCACCCGAAAAAGTCTTTCTTCCTCCTGGTTCACAATTTCAACTTCTCCTTCTTGATATTCTTCTTCAGCTTCATCCTCGCTTTCGTCTCTGACATTAAGATTCATTCCTCTACGAATCTCTTCTTGCAATGCTCGCACTTGTCTCTGCAGCTCTCTAACCTCAGGTGTTACAACACCAGCTCTTCTGCCATGTTCCCTTCATGGAGGCATTTTCGCGATGCGCGCTGAAACCCTAGCCATGGTCCTGGTGCAAACTGCCTCACAGTCGGTGATCTATTTACACACTCATATATATATATATATATATGTATATGTATATGTATATGTATATGTATATGTATATGTATATGTATATGTATATATATGTGTATGTATGTATGTATGTATGTATGTATGTATGATGAAGGGTGCTCCCCTTAATACCACAAACACATAACAGAAATAGAGAAACAACAACAATATGCAAGAACAGAAAATTGGCTTCTTATTATCTCCACAAATGTGGAATTACAAACTTTCAGAGTTACAATATGCAAAGCCACATGGGCATTCCCTTACAATATTCTGTAGGACAAAGCCTCGAATCAATACCCAGATCTACTACCCAGAACTATTCTGAACTACCTAAGACAATAATACAGCCTTCCTTATAGAGGCAATTTTCCATCGCCTGGGAAGGTTCCAAAATTTTAGCCAATAAGGCCGACCAAACTTAAAATTATTTTTATTTTACATTTCATTACATCATAGTCGGCTCAAGATAACCTTTGAAACCCGAACAGAAATTTTGAAGAAACTTATTTTTCGCCATTTCAGGTGGCCCAACTTCTGAAGACCATAAGTCATCACCAGTTGACCCGATCGGCTATTATAACCCCATTTCAGAAATGCCACGAAGCACTCTACAGGCTTGACCAACGCAAGCGCTCGTCACCCAAATTTTTGACCTCATCCGGGGCCTCTAAATCCTTCAAAACTAAGTTTAAAGTTTCTGTACCCTGTTGCCAATACTGAAAATCTTCAATATCTTCCAATATACACTTGATCTGGCAATGAAACTTTACTGGCAGACTTATATGATGAAAATGAACCTCCAAAAAAGAAATCAGATCATTCTAAGCATATACAAAAATTACCAAAAATAGTAACTTTCCATAGATAGCAGCTCTGCACAAAATAGCCCTTAATGAAAATAAAAAAAATAGAAATGTTTTTGGGTGATGTAAGATTGCTCTTACACCTAGGATGCTCCTACATCACATTATGTGTGATTTTAGTACTTGCGATGAAATTGAGCTGTAAGGGATTATGGATTGTAATCACTGGATAATAAAATATCAGGCTCACTATTGGTGGATGTAGCCTAGGGATTGGGTGAACCACATTAAATCTTTGTGTATTGTGTTCTCTTCTATTTGGTTTATTATTTTTTTTTATTGGTTATATTTGCATTTAATTGTTATTTTTGCCTTGTTAATCCTAACAAGTGGTATTAGAGCGAGGTTGTTTTTTTAGTTATCCTTTGTTGGAAGATCTCACAGTTTAGTAGGAGTCTCATGGTTGAGTGGGAGAAATGGAAGATGAGGTTAGGTTGAAAGTTGACAAGTTTAATGGGTAGAACTTTCAGTTATGGAAAATAAAAATGGAGGACTATCTCTATCAGAAGGATCTATGGCGGCCATTGGAAGGAAAAGTCAATAAACTGGCAATCATTTCTGATGAGGACTAGGTAATTCTTGATAGAAAGGCTCTTGGTAGTATTCGATCATTCCTGGCACAATCGGTGGCATTCAATATTACACAAGTAATGATGATTGAAGATTTGATGAAAACCCTAGCGAAGTTGTATGAAAAGCCCTCTGCTTCAAATAAGGTATTTCTCATGAAGCATTTGTTTAATATGAAAATGGTGGAAGGTGGGTCATTTTTTGATCATTTAAATGAGTTTAATATAGTTACCAATCAATTAACTTCTATCAATATTATTTTTGATGAAGACACTCTCTTGATTTTGTGTTCTTTCTCTAAAAGATGGAATGGCTTGGTAATGGCTGTTAGTATTTCTATTTCTAGTTCTAATACCCTAAAATATGATGATGTTATTGGTGTTGTTTTGAGTGAGGAAATTTGTAGGAAAAGCTTAGGTGGATCCACATTAGGTAGTGTCTTAAATGCACAAAGCAGGGGTAGAACCAATGAGAGAGGAAACAACTCTAGAAATCATGGAAAATCAAGAGCAAAATCAAAGGGAAAGAGGTCTAAATCTAAAGGGCCAAATCATTGTTGGTACTGTGGAAAACCAGGTCATAAGAAGAAAGATTGCTAGTCTTAGAAGAATAAAGAAGGAGACAAACAAGAAGGTAATAATGAGGTAAATGTGGTAAGTAATAAATTTGAAGAGGATGCTTTGATTCTTTCTTTAGAAAGTATTGATGATTCATGGGTCTTAGATGCCAGGGCTTCATTTCATGCTACACCCCATAGAGGTTACTTTCTTGATTATGTCCAAGGGATTTTGGGCTATTTTATTTGGGAGATAATGAACCCTTTCAGATAGTTGGAAAGGGAAAAATTAAGATTAAGTTTCAGAATGGGAATCATTGGCTACTATAAGAGGTAAGACATGTTCCAAGGCTGAGTAGGAATTTAATTTCAGTAGGAAAAATATGTGATGAGGGTTGCACAGTTACGTTTAATAATAGAAATTGTAAGGTTTCCAAAAGTTCATTAGTAGTAGAAAAAGGTGTGAAAGTAGGCACCTTATATCTTTGTATAGTTCATACTATTCCTTGTACTTTAATTGTTTTAGAAGATAATGAATGTTTAGGAACAGTGGTTGCAGTTGAGTAGAAAGAACATCAAACCATTGCTATAGATTCTGACATAGCATTGTGGCACAACAGACTCGGGTACATGAGTGAAAAAGGTATGAAATTATTTCATTCAAAGAAATTTTTACCTGGTCTGAAATGTGTCAATATGGATTTCTGTGAGAGTTGTGTATGGAAAACAAAAGAGAGTTAGTTTTGTGAAGAGTGGGAATGAAAAGAAAAATAAGAGATTAGAGCTTGTGCATACAGATGTATGGGGACCAACTTAGGTATCTTCCCTTGGTGGCTCTCTATATTATGTTACATTTATAGATGATGCAACAAGAAAAGTATGGATTTATTTCCTTAGACATAAATCTGATGTATTTCAAACTTTTAAGAAATGGAAATGCTTAGTTGAGAATGAGACTAGTAAAAGGTTAAAATGTCTCAGATTTGATAATGGTGGTGAGTATTCCAGCATATAATTTGAAGATTATTATTCCTCTAATGGCATTCATAGGAAGAAAATTGTACCAAGGACTCCACAAGAAAATGGAGTGGCTGAATGCATGAATAGGACAATAATGGAATGTGCAAGGAGTATGAGGTTACTATTACCCCAATTTCCATGTACATGCAAATTTTGCTAAAACCTATTACAAAATATTTGTTTTCACCTTTCCAAGAATCCCTAAAAATTTCATGACTTTATGTTTGGTTTCCTGGCCTCTGCAAATTTTCTATCTCCCTGGCCTGCAAGTAAAAAATTTGAAAAAAGTAGCCATTACCAAGAAAAACCCTGCAAACCCTAGGCCTTCATTCTAATTCCTTGTTACTTTATAAGCCACTTAAGTTTCAAATACCCATGTGCACTAATTTCTCATTGGTCAGTTGCCTATTCTCTTATTTCCTCGGTGGTTACCTTTTCCATTCAGTGATTTGGCAACTGCAGTCATTCTCTCAGTCACTTAATGTTTCACAGTGACCGCTAAATGGCTAGTGACTCAACAAGTGGTTAAATTCCCTTAAGTCACGTGTTCTCTAAGAGGTCCAGTGGTCTTTTTATGTGGGGTCCCTGGTTAAAAGACCTAATAGCTATCTGATGATTTGAAGGGTTTGTGTCAAAGCATTAGATCATGCGCCGACCATTGATTCCCTTTCAATGAAGTGTTGTAGTGTGTCAGTGGGTCCAATGCCATGTCATCCTATGTGGAAGCTCTTGATTGGTTGAGAGATGATGATTTGTAAAGAATGTCAGATCGGGCCCAACAGATTATGTCCCTTTTAATCCTATGACTAGAACATGATCTCATGGTTTGTCTAAGAGCCATGAGATTATGCATCAATTGTTGATTTCACTTTGTTATTAGAGCCTTGTCAGGTGGGTCCTCGTATTGCTTATATGTTCAAATTTCATTTGTCAATGGGTACATAGCTGGGACGTGTCAGTAGGAGCGTGTCAAAATCTCTACAGGGATGTCAGAATGATGAAGATCGATGGCTGGCATATCTTTGCATAGAGGTTTTCTAACACATGCAATCATGCACCCACCGTTCAATCTACCAGGTGTTCAGGTCCTATCAGTGGGTCCAATGCTAGGTTAGGGTGACATGCCATCTTTTGATTGGTCAAAGTAAAGAGAAAATCTATGGGACCATGTTGCCAGGTATGCTGACTTGCTCAAATGTGATTGGTTTCCACGTGCTGATGAAGACTTCCAAGTGGACCGATGTATTAGCGGGGTCATGGCTTAATGAAGATCTATGGTGGGTGTATGATCTGAAGGAATATTTAGTGGTCATGAGATCATGCACCCACCGTTAGATTGGAATCTCAGTTTGAATGGGTCTGTTGTCAGAGCTTGCCGAGGTGTTTACTGACGGAGTGGCCGGAGAAAATAAAAGAATTCCAAGTGGCATAAATGGGCCCAAGCTTGAAAGGATTTCATGGATGAGACAAGTCTTCGGTCACATGGTCACCGAATGACTTAAAGGAAGAAGGGCTCAAGGTGGGTCCAAATATGCTGACATGTCAATTTTCTCGTTTCCCATTGGCTGCTGACTTCCACGGTGGTTTTGACTTGTTAGAAGGGTTTTAAGGTTGTTTTCTCAGTGTATCATGGCCGTTCATTTGCCAGGAAACAAAAGGATATCAATGATCGCATTCTAAAATGACCAGCTAGTCGTTAGGATTTCAAATTCAAATAGTTCTAACAGGGTTTTTGCCAGTATTTGATTTGCAGGCCGTGAACGGTGAGGTAGTTCAGAGAATTAATGTCTCCAAGACATTTGCAATTAAAGGAGGATGATGAGGAGGTTTAGATGGCTGTCATGGGTTGTTTCTTGTCTCAGAAAGGTACTAGTTATGCATTCATGGCAAGACTTTGTGCAAGAAAGTGGATGAATCCAGGTCGCTTGTCTACAGGTTGATGTAGTACAGGCACTAGTACATTTTGGCAAATATGTGACTGCATGACTAACAATTTTAGTCACATGACTAAAATTGATCATATTCTACTAATGTTTTATACTTCACAAATATAAATGACTAAATATGTGAGTAATTTGATCATAAGGTAAAATCACAAGTGCACTCAAATAAAAATGACTAAATAGATGATCAAATAAATGACTAATTAAATGATTAAAGAATTAGTCACTAATAATTAGTTACTGAAACAAAACTTACTAAATAAAAGATTAAATTAATGACTACATAATTAGTCTCCTAAACAAAATGAATAAATGCTTGATTATACCTCATTTATAATTATGACATTTGAATATAATATCAAAGAGTTGGAAATTCCAATTCACCAATAACACTTTCTCATCAATAGGTGTACTGCACCGCAAGAAATCTTATATGTACACCCTTCTCATGCCCTAAATCTGGGTTTTTGGAGATTTCAAAACCGATTGATAAACAAGATTTAGAGATAGTGTTATAAAAAAGAATAGCCAAATTATAATTATTATAAGTAAACAAAATTAGTTGTACAAGTCTTGACAAATAATAGTTCTAACATTATTAAAATCGAGTGCAGTCTATAAGTTGTACGGGTTTCGACAAAAAATAGTTCTAATTACATTAAAATTGGTCTACATTGAATATGATTTAAGACTAGAAGGGTAAGAAGGTTAAGACCCTAATTAATTAGATGGAACCCATCAAGGCTTAAATCACTAAAAAAAAAAAAAATGTAATTTCATAAAAAATTAGAATATCTCAAATTAAGATGTAACTATATAGAAATATTAGGCCTCCTAATTATCTATCTCCTTGACTTTTTATTATTTTAATATATTTATTTGCTTTTAAATTTATTTACTATGATAGTTGATCAACTTATATGAACTGGTTCTCATCATTTGAGTTTTGAAATAGATACTAAAGAAAATAGATAAAAGATAAAATGCCTATTTTACAAAATACGAATAGACAACAATATTTTATCATAAAATATTTCGAACATTGTTGATTAAAATTAAAATTATATAAATATTTTAAAAGTAATCAATTTAAATACCCTAAAAATCTAAATTTACTTCCAAAAACAAATATATTTATTTATTATGAATTTATTTACCACTTAAATCTAAACATCAAATTAATTCTGAATAGAAAATTTTCAGCACATTAAACAATTATGTTAATAGCAAAAAAACATATAATGCAGCTTTACATTTCTTATATGTGTGCATTTCTAGATTTGATTGTGTATGTGTTTTTAGCCTCAATGTTTCAGATCACACTTCATGATCCATCATCAGGAGAAGAGAGTGCAAGAATAGAAGAATCAAAAGATGTAGACCAGACCTTTCACAAGGGATATAAGAAGAGACACTGGCACAAAAACCTATGCAAAGAAGAAAAGAGGAAACAATTAAAAGATGATGTTCAAGGCATCAAGAGAGAGAAGGGAGAAAAGCCTCCTAGATAGAATTATAAAGTGCATATAGTATTATATTATAATAAGTTATATATATATATATATATATATATATATATATATATATATATATATATATATATATATATATATATATATATATATATATATATATATATATATATATATATATATATATATATATATATATATATATATATATATATATATATATATATATATATATATTCATAATTGGCATGTCCTAATCATCCATTATCCTTAGATCACCCTTATTATCTTGATAATTGTTAATTTTCCACCATAATTATCGTGCCATCATACTTCAAAATTCAATTATAAGTTTCATACAAATTGGTGTGCCTTCAAATAGAAATCCCTAATTATCCAACATTCTTAAGTCAGGATCCCTTATTGCCTTTATAATTGAACCATAGAAATTCTTTTGACAAATGATCCCAAGAGTCTATTTGTAATGATAAAAATTTTTTTCCAAAATGGAGCGCCAAGTGCACGTAAGCAAATACAATCAAATAAATATAAATATAACATACTAGTAAGCATATATTATAGATGTATAGGTATATCTAAACATATTAATATATAGGAATTGGCTAATATTAGACAAGATGGAGAGACCTATATTAGGTCTAAAACTATGCAAATAAAGAGGATCGACATACACATAAGCAAAAAAGATTATCCATTTTCGAACAGGTTGAGTTTCAGTTCGCGCATAAAAGGCAGGCATGCATTTTGGGCATAGGAGAGCGGGAAGAAACCAAAAGGGAAACCACTAGATTTTGTAATAAAATATCCAAATCCATTCAATGTCCACAAACAGCAATTCCTACGCATTAGAAAGTTTCAATTCTGGGTGCAAGAGAGCTCTGAGAAGTTTTTATTGAAGGATCAATTCTGGGCACAAGAGAACTCTGCATTGAAGGTATGTTCAATGAATATTTGTTTTTGTGTTTATGCAGTATAATGTTTGTTAGGTCTTTTTTTATGTTTGAAATTTGCACATCTTTCAAGCAGGAAACTGCATTTGCTTATAAATTAAACAAGAAACAAAAGAAGTTCATTGTGAGTTTCTGATACATTGTAAAAGAATTATGAAAATATAGAATTAAGATTTTCCAATTGATTGTCACCTTATAGATATCTTCAGGAGACTTGGCTTCCATTATCTCAAGATCATGTGCAAGTGACAAATATATATGATATGCTTCATCTTATCAATTTATTGGGTCTTTTGGATCTAGATTTACATGGGGCTTCATTCATGTGATCCAATAGATGCAATTTTTAGAATATTGTTTGATTTAAATTAGATTGGGATTTTATCTTCCTTGATTGGATGATTTCATACTATTACAGGCTCTTAGTTCTTTCATGTATTGGTTTGGACCATTTTCCCATTGTGTTCACAACTAACGATGGATGCTTGAAAACTAATTTTCCCTTTACATTTGAGAATATGTGGACTTTTAACCAAGATCTCAAAAATAAAATTGGAGAATGGTGGAGTATAGATGTTACAAGTATATATATGTATCATGTTATAAAGAAGTTATCTTTAGATAAATCCAATGTGCTAAGATGGAAAAAATCTTCCTTTGGTCATATATTTAATATAAAGAATCATTTTAAAAGTGAATTAGATGATATTTAAGCCTAGATTCAATCCTAGGGAGATTCTATTATCCTTGTGAATTAGAAAATTTTTATTTCATATGAACTTCATGATATCATTACAAAAAAAGAAGACTTCTAGAAGTAAAGGAATACTATTTTTTCATATGTCCACCCTCAAGCATCATGCCTCTAATAGAATCCACTCCAACAATTTTAATTGTATGAATTTTGTTAAATATGAATACATCATGTAGGGGGAATTGATTTCTTCCCCTCTATAATTTCAAATGATTAGATTATGGATCTTGATTATCAACATTAATTTTTAAGGGAAAGCCCCTCTCTTGTCTTGGGAGATATGAAACATGCCCTTACCAAGATTCATTCGGAGGATGGGGTTCATAATATATATTTTTTTCATTTGAAGGAAACAAAATGCCAAACCCTGATAGTTTTCTCACATTCTTCTTTTAACTTTATTGGGATATTGTGGCTAATCATGACATTATAGGGGTTGCTAGAGAGTTCTTTTTGAAAGAAAGTTGGTGCTAATTCCTTTCATGATTTCTACCTGATTAGCTTATGTAATTCTCTTTATGAGATCTTCTTGAAGATCCTTGTGTTTCATCTTAAGTAGAGCCTTCCTTAGTTGATCTCTTCTCAATAGGAGTTTGTATTTGCCTGGAAAATCATGGATTCTATTCTATCTATTCATGAAAATATCCATTCATTGATGGTTAATAAGAAGGTAGATTATTTTCTTATAATAGATATTTTTAAGACCTATGAATGGGTTGATTTGAATTTTCTTTTGAAACTCCTCTCATCCTTTGTCTATAGCTATGATTTTATTCAGCTAACCTTAAGATATTTTTAGGAGACTTGGCTTCCATTATCTCTGTTAGGCCATTTTTCTATCATAGAAAAATCTTGTGAAAATGGCCCATTTCCTTGCAATGTTTCATGGTGTGCACCCTTGGCCCTATGTTCCTCATTATGTCATCTTTCTCTGGTCCAGATCGCACCTCCTAAATCACAAATCCAAAGTTATCCAGGTTTTAAGGTCTGCAGGAAACAAAATTTCAAAATCTGCCTAAGTCTCGAAAACCCATAGTGTTTTTGAAAATCCATGATGTTTTTGACCTTTTTGGCCTGCATGAAAACCTGTGTGTTTTCGCATCCCTTTCTTGCTTTGTGTCAATATCGAAAACCCTATGTGTTTTTGACCTCACAGTTTCCTATTCGCTGGCATTTCCTAACTCCGCAAGTGCGATGGGTGGTGGGCCCAGGTTTTCAAAGTCTCTTCCTGATTGGTTGTCGCATGGCCGCATGTTAGACTTTTCTCACATGCGATCATGTGACCACTTGCTACCTGTCTGCGTGGGTCCCTATTCTTCATAGTGGTCAGCTTCCTAGTGGTTAGTTTTCTTACAGTGACCTAGTGACTTGCAGTTTTCTCTGGGTCATTGATTCCTCGCGGTAAAGTCCTTAACATCTAGCGACCTAGCGGGCGATTACTTTGTTATAGTCCTGCAATCATGGAATGGTGGGACCGATCTTCTGTTGGAAATATTCAGGAAGTAACCGAGTTACTGAGAGGGGAGGGGTGAATCAGTAACTCCAAATTTTCTTTTCATTTTAACATGTAATTTACTTTTTAACCTTTGCATACAGAAAGCATGAAACTTAAAAACATTTACAATAATGACACATAGATTTGGTTACCCAGAAACCTTCCAAAAGAAAGTAAAACTGGGGTGGGGATGAAACCCACAAAGCTTTAATACTGCAGAATAAAGTTGGCCGGTTAAGGCTTACAATTTGATCACTTCTGATGATCTGCCCTGTTAGGAGCAATAAGGATTGCTAAATCCACCCTGTTAAAGGATTTACAAACATACAATGAAGTATGCACTCGGTAAAGAGATTTTACAAAGACTGTTAGGTCTACCCGGTTAAAGGATTTAGTACTGATTCACCTGTTAGAATGAAACAGTAGATCTCTGCTTTGCAACTGGATTTCTGATTTGAGATTCGTTGATGTACTGATCACCTTCTGTGATGAATTTGTCTTTGCTGTACCTTATACTTCTGAAGCCTTCTGTAATTCGCTTATCTCTGCCTTTCTTTCTTTTTCACATATGTTTTTCATGTATGTATATCATTACATTTTTACAACATTGTTTATATACAAGTCTTAAACAATTAATTACAATTACAATTACACAGTCGGCTTGACAAGTAAACTTAAGTGCTACTAAGTCGGCCCAAGTATGGTTACACGGTTCTTGCAAACTGACTCGGTGAATTTCTGATACTCGGCGTCCACTGCATTACTTGGCATCGTCATGCACTCGGTAGAAGTGAAGGCACGGTTCATACTGATCACTCGGTAGGTTTTGAACTTGGTAAGTACTGGTGACTCGGTAGACATGATGTTACTCGGTTTACACTATCCTGTTCGATTTGCTCGGTTTCCACTGTCTGCTCAGTTTGCACTGTCTGCTCAGTTTGCACTATTTGCTCGATTTGCACTGTTTGCTCGGTTTGCACTGTTTGCTCAGTTTGCACTGTTTGCTCGGTTTGCACTGTTTGCTCGGTTTGCACTGTCTACTCGGTTTGTATCCAGAATGCAAATAAGTGTTGTCACTAGTGGCAATTCTGCTTAATGCCAACAATCTCCCCCTTTGGCATTAGTGACAAAAACACTTATTGGCCAAAATTTATATACACGAATCATGCTAAGTTTTATTTTGATTTTTTTTTCAAAATTTGTCTTTGTTATAGGGCTTTATACATTGTCTCCCCCTTTCAATGTGCTAACTGTTTCTTATACAAATCTATACAGTATACATATCTCTCCCTCTATACATATCTCCCCCTTTTTGACGATAATGCCAAAGGTGCATATACAAGTTATTTACAGAGAGAATCCAAAATTTGATAGGAAATCAGAATGGACCTTCATTATTAGTGCCAGGGTTCTGTCCCAACTTTCTTGCAGAATCTTACATGTTTGTATAGCAATTTGGACTTCTTCAGAGAGTTCAATCATGTGATCTGCTATAGAGAACTGATTGTCATGAATCAATGTTTTGGAATGTTCAATGTGTTTATACATTGTATTCATGATGGGAAGGATCATGTGTTGGATGTCTAGCAGTGTGGACTGGATCCTTGAGTCTTCTTTCAGTAGATCAGACTGCATATTAGATAGGTGTGAAATTTTCATGTGATGAGTAGAGCTTGAACTTGGTTCAAGTTGCAGCTTCTGTATGCTAATCTTCATATCCTCATCCATTTTATTCATTTTATCTTTAACATCCTTTGTGAACTTGGCAATATTGCACAGTCTGGCCAAAAGAGAGGTAGCATTCGAATAGATAGATTCTATGTTAGACAAAACTGAAGACAATTCCACTTGGTTAATAGCTATGTGCTGAGCAATGTGCTCAAGCACTTTATTGTTGAATCTCTTCTCAGCTCTTTCAACTAACTTTTCTATCTCGGATGAGTCCTCATTGTATTTCTCAACTGCTTCTGCTAATTGTAACAAAACATGCTGGGAGGAGTCTACTTTAATGCCTAATGCATCAGACAAAATGTCCTTAGCATCCTTGATGATTTGATACTCCTTGTCTCTCTCCTCTTTAAGCTTCTTTTGTTTTGCTTTCCTTTGGAGGATCTCACCTATATTCTGCATTTGGTCCGCTGAGAGATTTGCAAAATCTAATGTAGGAATCTCTATCTCTTCATCTAGGTCTATATCCTCTACTATATTTTTACCCAAAAATTTTATACTCGGTAGAGCCTTAGGCTTATCTGTACTTAATGCTTTGGTAGTAGTGACAGTAGATAAAGTAGGGCTGGCTAAAGATACTGGCATACTTTCTACTGGAGAACTTAAAATATTTACACTTGAAGATTCAAAAGCTGGAAAAATTACTGCTGGAAAACTTGATGGTCCAGGAGACTGCAGCTCGGTAGAAGAAATGGTAGCTGCTTCTGATGTTGCTAGGGAAGATTGGACAAATGTGGAAGTTGTCACAACCATGCTTGAAGGTGTCTCCGGGATGGATGTAGAGACTTTCACTGGAGAGGTAGGAAGGGATGCAATGACTTCTGCTGCTATCCTTACAGTATCATCTACCTCAGTGTCTTCTTCTTGTTCATCACTGTCATCTTCAATATCTTTTATTATTACAGTTTCAATGCTCGGTTGGTGAAGGTGGTATATGTTCTTCCATGTGGCCTTTGCAGCCTTCACAACCGATTCAATATTGTTGATCAAAATCAAACAAGTATTGAATTTCAAAGTCATCTTATTTTCATTTTCTTTTAATGCCTTCTTTACTTCATCATTATTCAAGCTCGGCATCAACTGTCTCAGGTTTTGATCAAATATGTCTATCACAGTTTGCCTTGCATTGCTCCATCTCATTTTTATTGGATTCAATAGAACTGCTGGAACCTGTGGGGCAATTTCTTCAGGAGAGTATTTCCACTGTCCCATCTTCTCAACAACAACATCTTCTATTTCCTTCTATTCTGCTTCTGATCTGGCTTCATATCTTAAGGATTTTATGTTACTTACTCCAGATCCTGATCCATCTCTAAAGAGTTTGAGCTTTTCTTGAAGGCTTTGAGGAGGCCTTTTGAATACTATATCTTTATCCGCCTTTTCTGCCTTATCGGCCTTGCCTCTTGTATTTCTTCTTGTAAACATAGCAGTGGGAGGCACAGGTGCCTTAGTGATGAAAACTTTTCCTTTCTTCTTTGTAGGTTCTGGTTCCTCTATTTTCTCATCCTTTTCCTCTTCTTTTTCATCTATTTCTTCTTTGTCCTTGGTTATCATTTTCATTTTGGCTATCCTCTTTTTTCCTTTGTTTACCACATGTGGAAGCTTTATGCTTAGTTCAATTCTCACCTTAGCTTCATCATATGTTCCAAAATATGGAGCTTTGGGATTGACAGGCTGATTTAGAAGAGCTTCAATGATATTCTTGGTTTCATCAATATTTACCTCATAAGGAAGAGGTTTTACATATACAGTTCTTGGTTTAACTGCTTGAATATACACATTATCACAATCTACCATAAAACAGATGTCATCTTTGTAATCTTCCACCAACTTCTGTGGAATCCGGAATCTGTCATTCATTTTCTCTTTAAAAGACTCGAAATAATTATCCATGATGCTTTCAAAGTTTTCACCCATTTCTGAAATGTATTCATTTATTTCATAGAGGATTGGCACATCTTTTCTCCATACAACTTTTCCTTTAGAAGGGAAGAATTTCTGAACATAGAAGAATAAACAGACCAACAAGGATCCAAACTTACATGGATTGTTTTTGGAAGTTTTAATGCTTTCCATGTTTTTGTTAAACTGTTTCAACAATAAGTCTTCTAGGTCAAATGTCAAGTTATTCTTGACCACTTTGTATGCTAGGTCAATAGCTTCACAGGAGACATTGTTCTGTCAACTAGAACTGTAAATCTTATGGGCAATGATGTGTGTACCAAACTTCAGTTTAGCGTCGGTAATGCTACTAACTTTCATGCCTCTACCATCCCACTCGGCTAGGGTTTTCTTCTCTAGTTCCGTCCGACCTAGGGTTTTGGTAGTTTTAGCTTTGTTCAACATGGGAAGACCGGTGACTTGTTGAATCATTTTCTTTGTGATCTCAATAGGTTGCTCAAGCCAAATCTTTCCATCATGTACATGGCTGAGAATATATCTAACCCATTTATCTCAAAGGTTTCGAGGTAGATGTGCAATGTGAACTAAACCTTTATCTTCCAGATGTTTGTGCTCGGGTTTCAGAATACCATCCACACATAGTTCCTCACGCACAATGTCTAGTTCTAGGTTTCCCATTTCATGAATTGAATAGTTAAAATGATTGCGGATATCGTTAATAAGCAGTACCTTAGGAGGAATCTGAGATTGAGCTCCGTTCGAATCTAGGGCTGCTGCAATTGCGGGCACGATCTTAAAATCTGGTGCTTTCCACTCCCCTTGGACTAACATATCAGATCCTTTCTTTGCTAAAGTGCTGGATGATGCCATGGTAGCTCACAGAAAATTCCTTTCGCAAAAGTATTAAATCGCTGGGTTGCTCTTGAAATTTTCTGCTCTCAAAGTGCTAAAGATTCACGGTGAAGAATGAGTTTGATTACTTTCTTTTTGTTTACAACTCTGTCATTAATGCTCATTTCAAATTAGGGTATGAGTTCTGACAGACTGTCACCCACTAAGAATTAATTGCTCGGAAAAGACTTCGCAACTTGGTGAACTCGAGAATTCATAATGCTCCAACCTCGCTCGGTAAAGACAGGTACCGACCTTGCTCGGTGAAGACTGATACCGACCTCCCTGTGATCTCACTGCATCTTGCATGCTGATTTAGATCTTTCTTTTAATTTCAGTTCTGGAACTGCTTGAGATTGATCTATGAGAATACAGTTCCAGTGCTTCCTTGGGAATTTAGTTTGAGTCGGTAGAGCCATCCATTCCATTACTTGGAGTGGATTGCTCGGTAGCTTTAGGAATCCATTTTTGTCTTACCTGTTTCCTGACCTTAGTTGCTTCATTCTTCTTTCCTTCTTCAATTCCACTAGCATTCATGCAGTTTCTGGCTATGTGACCGAGTTTAGTAAATTTGAAACATCTTATGGTAGTATCTCTTTTCCTTAGATGATGTTTTATGCAATTCATGCCAATGTGTCCATATTCTCCATAGTAATGACATCTACACCAGGTGTTGTAGTCCCATCCAAACATTGCTTTCACAATTCGTTCTGCTGGATTAAATGTCTTGGATCTGCACTCGGATGCCTTGTGACCTTGTTTGTTGCACTTGTGACAATTACCTCTGAATCTAGGTTTTTCCTTGCATTCATTTGCTTTGTGACCAGGTTGATTGTAGCTATAACATTTTCCATTGAATTCTGCTTTTTCATTGTTCCAACATTTATTTGAAGTATGTCCTATTTTACCACAATGATTACAAGTAGGTTTTTGATTTCTTTGAGTACCTTGCTTAGAGGATTCGCCTTCTTCTTTGTATCCAAGTCCTGCTTTTCCTTTTTGCCTATGAAGATTTCGCTCATACAGCTGATTCAAGTCTTCTTGACTTTTCAGCATTCCTTCATTGATTTGTTTTTCAGCGTTTAGGTCATCCACCAATCTTAGATTGATTTCCTTTTCAGATCTTAGTTCTTCTCTTGTGTTTTCTATTTCTGATCTTAGATTTAGAATTTCTTCGTTTGTATGAGAGATCTGATCAATTAGGTTTTCTAGCTGAAGGGTTTTGTTTTGGACTTCAATGTTTCTTCCATCTAGTTCATCTTTCAACTTGTTTCTCTATTCCAAGATCTCACAGAATCTTGTAGAGTGTAGCTCTTGTTCTCTTTTCAATTTTCTCACTTCTTCCTGCAGAGACCCATTCTTTTCTAGGAGTTCTTTGACAGCATTGTTTGCTTCATCTGAGTTATTTGAGGGAAGAAGATCTTCAATCTTTTCTTCAATGTAATTCTGATCATTCATCTGATTTGCAAGTTCCTTCCTTCTTCTTAGGGATTGGGAAAGATGTTCTTTTGCTTCTTTGAGTTTAGCTATGGCCATTTCTAGATCTAGCTTTTCATTTTAAATCACCTTGTTCAGTTTGAATACCTCCATTGTCCTAGATCTTTGCTCAAGCTAGTTAAGCTTTGTCTTGAGAACCAATGCTGCTCTGATACCAATTGTTGGAAATATTTAGGAAGTAACCGAGTTACTGAGAGGGGAGGGGTGAATCAGTAACTCCAAATTTTCTTTTCATTTTAACATGTAATTTACTTTTTAACCTTTGCATACAGAAAGCATGAAACTTAAAAATATTTACAATAATGACACATAGATTTGGTTACCCAGAAACCTTCCAAAAGAAAGTAAAACTGGGGTGGGGATGAAACCCACAAAGCTTTAATACTGTAGAATAAAGTTGGCCGGTTAAGGCTTACAATTTGATCACTTCTGATGATCTGCCCTATTAGGAGCAATAAGGATTGCTAAATCCACCCTGTTAAAAGATTTACAAACATACAATGAAGTATGCACTCGGTAAAGAGATTTTACAAAGACTGTTAGGTCTACCCGGTTAAAGGATTTAGTACTGATTCACCTGTTAGAATGAAACAGTAGATCTCTGCTTTGCAACTAGATTGCTGATTTGAGATTCGCTGATGTACTGATCACCTTCTGTGATGAATTTGTCTTTGCTGTACCTTATACTTCTGAAGCCTTCTGTAATTCGCTTATCTCTGCCTTTCTTTCTTTTTCACATATGTTTTTCATGTATGTATATCATTACATTTTTACAACATTGTTTATATACAAGTCTTAAACAATTAATTACAATTACAATTACACAGTCGGCTTGACAAGTAAACTTAAGTGCTACTAAGTCGGCCCAAGTATGGTTACACGGTTCCTGCAAACTGACTCGGTGACTTTCTGATACTCGGCGTCCACTGCATTACTTGGCATCGTCATGCACTAGGTAGAAGTGAAGGCACGGTTCATACTGATCACTCGGTAGGTTTTGAACTCGGTAAGTACTGGTGACTCGGTAGACATGATGTTACTCGGTTTACACTGTCCTGTTCGGTTTGCTCGGTTTCCACTGTCTGCTTGGTTTGCACTGTCTGCTCGGTTTGCACTGTTTGCTTGATTTGCACTGTTTGCTCGGTTTGCACTGTTTTCTCGGTTTGCACTGTTTGCTCGGTTTGCACTGGCTGCTCGGTTTGCACTGTCTGCTCGGTTTGCACTGTCTGCTCGGTTGGCACTGTCTGCTCGGTTTGCACTGTCTGCTCGGTTTGTATCCAGAATGCAAATAAGTGTTGTCACTAGTGGAAATTCTTCTTAATGCCAACATCTTCTTGGTGTTCAGGCAGATTAAAGTTTGGTTTAATCTTGTGGCTATCATTATACCATTGATATAACTTGCTCAACCTTTAATGTAGTGGTATAGTGATAGCCATTGATTCTCATAAGGAAGGTAGGTAGGTCCATTGACACGTATGCATAGTTGGTGCTATCTTATTCATCCATGTATTTGCATGGTGGCTTGTTGTCAGTGGGAGATAGTTTTCAGATGTGTTAGTGGGTCCTGATCCTATCAGTGAATCGATGAACATCATATAATCTCATCAGGTGTGTCAGAGTCTTTGCGATCTTGTGACGGCTATAGATTTTCCTTAGCGGGCCCAGTTGAAATTTCTCAGTGCTTTTGGAGGTTATGATAAAGTATTTGGTGGCCTGAAAAATTTCCTTCTTGTCATTGGTTCACATAATGTTTGGTGATGCCCTAGTTCATTGGGTGATTCAGCGAATGATGGTCATGTGATCGCTAAGTGATTTGGCGATGGTGTAAAGTATCTCACAAATTGACAGAAGGTCTTTGTCACCAGTTCGCTAGATAAGTGGGGCTGGTGTTTTTAGTGACATGGGCATTCCCGATTGGCCAACAGGTGACAAGGTGGCAATCTCATGGCTTGTCATGTGTTCGCATAGCTAAGTTTCTAACTATGTGATCATGCGACAACTGTTATGAATATCACCGTTGCAGAGTTAATGGTGGGCCCAAGTTTTCAAAGGGAGATTGATTGGATGGCTATGTTTTAAAGTTGGTAAAGGTTTAAACTTTGGCCATCATCTGTCTGTGGGTGCCAAAGAAATAACCGTTGCTTTTCAAATTTGAATTTTTGAGAATTTCCAGTGATAGAGGGTACCATTTTTATGGAATTCAATGCAGATGTGACCATGTTTGGTGAGATGCGATTGGTTTTCCATTGCAGTTGTGGCTCAAGGCATGTTGCAAGGTGTCCTTTCAAGCCTAGTTTTGTGATCCTTTATACTTGTAGAGAAGACTTTCATAGTTAAGGATCAGTTCAGGATTTCCTCTTTCCTGGATTGAATGTGTTTCCCACCCTTGAATTAAATTCATGATTGTTTCTAGCAGGTTGGGTGGTTGAAATACTACCCCTCATCATCTGTAGCTTGTTGCAAATTTCCAAGATGACTAGGGGGGTATAAGTTGTAGACTTTTTGAGTTTGTAGAGGTTCCAATTCTTTTTCTTTTGGTCCTAGATTATTGATAGTGAAAATTTGAACAAGGAGAACCTAGATTTAGGGTTGGTTTCCTTTGTACATTTTGTCATTTGGTAATGCATTTATTTTGCAAGTCAAAGTGAGAATATTTTTGTATTCCAATCTCATATTGGTGTATGTCTTTTTGTTTTGCTCTTGAGCTCATATATGTTGATTGCACAAAGTGGGTTAGCATATGGTAAACAAAGAGTATTTTGGGGTTATCTTTGAGTTCCTAACAAAGTTAGGATTAAAGTCTTTAAGGTAAGTTCAGTGAGTTCATGGCAAGATAAGGATTTGATGTCTTAATATGTGAGTGAGGGGAGTAATAGGCAAAGCACTTACTCTGAATCTATATGTGTTTGAGTTAAGGTTTTAGGGTGATATAGGTTGTTAAGTGACTCTCTACCCTAGGATAAGGCACTGATCCAGTCTCTGGAAGCAGTCCATCATCAGCAATCACACACACAATTAAATAATAAACATTTCAATCAGATAGTAAAGGGTATAGTAACATATTGTTTAGAGACTCCTTTGAAGAAGTGAGTCAAGGGTACACCCACCTGAGCATTGAGGCTCAAAGTGTAGGAGGATCTCCTTGATCTTTGTTAATTGGCCCTCTTCCTTGTAGACTTTGGAGTGGAGATAGAGTCAAAGTTTCATTATAGTTATCCATCAAAGTATAAATCTAAAAGTTTTGAAGATCAAAGGGAACAATCAACAAAATGGCAACTCTACTAGGGAGAACATAAGGAAAACCTATTAAGGAGTTCTGGTTGCTACTACAAATTTTGCAATATCATATCTTTTGACCAGATTGGACCTGCCCATCCAAGCCATCAACAAGACAATGTTTTTGCTAGTGAGAATCTAGAGAGGAAGGTTGTAAGTGTGTTCTTATTTTCCTGTTGTGTTTCAAAGATTTCCTGTCTAGGTGGGTGGTGACCCAAAGTTTAGAACCAGTGCTACATATTGATAAATCATGGATAAGAGGAGAAATATTAGGTCTTTTGTTAGAAAGAATCCAGATGTCACTTTGGAGTAGCTACCTAGACAAGAAAAGAAGAGCTGGATGAGAAGGAATGGTGAGTCTACTAGTGCTCCAATGAGAGAACAAAGAAATGCTAGAGCTAGAGTACCACATGTATCCTCAAGTGAGGATGGTTCACAAGATAGAGTTTCTAGATCAGATGGTGGTCACTCTAAAGAGAGATTCTATGATACCCTTGAGGCTACATTTTAGGACAAAGGTCCATTGCTTGCAGGTCTGAATGAACAAAATGGAGATATGGGTTTAGACATTGACCTGGATCTTGATGAAGATCATTTTAGAAGAGAACCCATGAGACATAGGCAAGCTCACTTCCCATATCAAACTCTTCCTGATATGGATGTGTCATCTAGTTCTAATGACATTATGGCAGATCGTGATGACTTGAATGCACTAAGGTTGTAGTTGGTAGAGTAGCATGTCATACATAAAAGATTACAGGAGGAGAGAGAGGCTGAAAAGGTGAATGCTTTGATAGAGAGGCAATCTCTTCTTAGAAAAACAAATGAAATGAAGGAGAGAAACAAAATTCTTTCTTTTGCTCCTAGAACTCTGCAGCATGATGTTTTTGGTTATCTCGATGCCTTGAGGAGTGAGCAAGAGCACTTGCTACAGGATCATGAATTTGATAGGGAGGGCCCTGTGGTTAGACAAGTGCAAAGTTATGTCCTTTTTCCTAGAGATAAGGATGGGCATAGGATCACTAGACCTGCTGTTATCATCAATGAGAAAGGAAAGCAGAAGATGGTGGGTGACCAGGCAAGCAAATCAGTGAAAATACCAGGGATCCCACCACCTGATTCAAATAAGGACACTAAAATGGAGAGAAGGAGAAAAGAAGATGAGGACCTTGCAAGAAAACTAGAGAGAGCTGAGGTTGAGGCTTCCATTATAGAAAAGAAAAGGAAGATCCAATTTTTGAGGGCTTCTTCAGCTAATGCTCTTGGCCCATTTGCTACTGAACTAGGTATGCCATCTATGACTACTGCTATTCCAGATGTAATGCTACTAGTTCATTTCATTCTTCATCTGCTAGGATAGGTGCATATCCTAGGAAGCAGTCAAATGCATGAATAAATATAGATGCAAATGTTGATCCTAGGGTTAACACTAGTTCGAGCTTTCAAAGAAGACCTATGCAACTAGAAGGCTATAGGCAAATAAGTTTTGATGGAATTCTTGGCTATCCAAATTCTTTTCCAAATGATATTAGAGATAAGGTACCTAAGTTTGCTGGTAATAATGCTATAAGTTGTGAAGAACATCTTAGGTTATTTGTTGATATGCTTAATGATTATGAGGTAGAGCATGAGGATGTAGTCATGAAACTATTTGTTCAATCTCTAATGGAGGATGCTAGAGATTGGTTTAAGAGGCTTCCTGATAGATGTATTGATACTTGGGACTCTTTTGAGAAATGTTTCAAAGAGTAGTATGGTGATAGGCCTAATGCTAGTTTCATATTGAATGAATTCAACACCATAAGGAAAAATTAGAATGATTCTTGAGCTGAATTTAACATGATATTTCAGAAGGGTATGCATAAGTTGTTCCAAGTTATGCGGTTAGAGGACAATGTTTGCCTAACTACATACTTCAATGCATTTCATGGGAAGATGAGATATTTATTGAGGGATAAAGAACCAAGAACTCTTAGGGATGCTTTTAGGATTGCTATCAATATTGAGAACAACATGAAAATATCAAGAAAATTGGGTGCAAAGAGAGATGACCCAAAGTTGTTTGGGGACAAGAAATATAAGAAAGAAAATGATAAGAATGTTGGAACTAGGAGGCAAGAAGAAGATAAATTGGATAAGGTGCTTAATGCATTGAATGATTTGAAGGAACTTGCAAATAGGAAAATCACTGCTCCTACCAATGAAAGGCCTCAATTCAACAACAATTTCAATAAACAGAATAGACTATAGAACTACCCCTACAACACCCAATGGAAGGATGGCAAGCCTATTATCCTTGCTGCAAGAGGAAACAATGACATAGGTGTCCTTGACCCTCTACATAAGGCTTCAATAAATGTCATGGAGAACATATCTTGGTGTGTTGCATGCCAGTCCCCTCATTCTACAGAGCATTGTGTGGTTGCACAATCTATGGCTGCAAATCAAGATTGTGGAAATGAGGAGATAGAACAAGAAGAAGAACAAGATGATGTTGGATGCAACATGGTTTCTTCATATCTAGGATATGAAGATGATTCTAATTTTGATGAAAAGGCAGATGTAAATGTTAAGAGACATAATCAGGCCCTTTTTCATCAAGAAGTTTTTTCTGATGGTGAATGCATTGATCAAAAAACATGTAACATGAACTCTTCTGCTAAGCCAGTAAATTTGAGAAGACCTTCTAGAGAAGAGATGGATAGGATTACTATAGAAATGATTTCCCAGGTGCAAACTAGAGGCATGGTTGCAAGGAATACAAATGAGAAAGCTACAGGAATGTTTATAAAGAGTACCAACTCCGGAGAACCTAATGAGAACAAATCAAGGGTTGATCACATGGTGAAATTCAAGAATGTAAAAGGTAAGCATTGTGAGCCTAAGGGAGTTGGAATTGAAGAGGTCTCTAGTGAGATTGAGAAGCTAGTTAACACAATGGCTAGGATTGAAAAAGTGAGGGTGGTCAATACACCTAATGTGTCATACAAGAAAAAGGACATTAAGGTAGTGCCGATTGAGGTTCCTGCTTCTACCCCTATTGACATGTTATCTATGTTGTCACAAATTATAGTTAAGGTTCCATTGTCAGAATTGTTGAGGATCCCTAAACATAAAGAAAAAGCTATTGCATGGGTTGGTAATACTCACAAAAATGATACTTCATGCAATGGATCTCAAGATAAAGCTTTGAAGGATGTTGCTACTCAGGAATTGTGTCTCAGATTCCTCCAATATATTTGGACAGTTCTGTTAATGCCAGCCTTGAAAATATTGACCCATTCTTCTTAAGTGTTCTTGTGAATGGGATGAAGTTGAGAAATTGTATGATTGATAGTGGTGCCTCTAATACTGTCATGCCTTTCAAAATCATGGAGAGGTTGGGTCTTAAAGTTGATACAGTGCAGGGTAGGTATTGTGCAATGGATCAGAGGGAGGTACCAGTTATTGGGAATATTAATGCAATGCAATATAGGTTAGCAGCATATCCAAAGAAAGAGCTAACAATGAGTGTTTTAGTGGTGGACATTCCTCCTCATTATGGGATGTTGCTGTCTAGAAGGTGGAGTGCTGCCATGGGTGGAAGTTTACAGCATGATTTCTCCTATGCAACTTTCAAGATTGATGATCAGTTTGTCAAGATTGAACGAGAGCCAAGAGTATGCCAAATGATTGAGAGAAACATAGATAATGAAAGTACATGTTTTGTGGATACTGATGTTAATGCTTTTAGGGAAGAGATCCCTATATTTGAAAATGAACATATTTTGTCACCTATCTCTGTTGAAGTAGGTGCTAATTTTGTGAAGAGTAATTTGTGGGTAATGTACTTTGATGGTGCAAATTGCAAAGATGGTGCAGGAGTAGGTATTTTACTTATTTCTCCTAATAGAAACACCTACAAGTTCTCTTTCACATTGAATTTCTTTTGTACCAACAATATAGAAAAATATGAGGCCTTGTTGTTAGGAATGAGGTTAGCACAAAAGCATGGTATTAAATGTCTAAATGTTATTGGTGATTCTAAGTTGGTGGTGTCCCAAGTCAGGTTAGTGTATGCTTCCAAGAATAGAAGGTTGAAATAATATAGGAATGCAGTTTGGGATTCGATTGAACATTTTGATGCTTTCAATATTGGGTGGAAGGATAGGAGTAACAACAAGATGGCTGACTTGTTAGCCAATATTGCAATCAATCCCAGTGATGTCACATTCTTTGGTATCTCTAAAGTTGAAATTCAGGCTAGGCCTAGTATACCAGATAATTTTGAGAATTGGCAAGTTTTTGATGATGATAATGATATTTTGAAGTTTATGGATTGCAAGGATTAGTATCATGGTCAGGAATTTGATTGTTCAACTTTGGTTGAGTCAGTAGGAGAAAGGTAGGTTGTCTTAGGCAATGAGGTCATTCAGCTTAGAACTAAAAAGGTGCCCAAGGGGCTTGTTGTTTTGGGGACTATCTTTAACAACCAAGATAGAGTTCAAAAGAATACCAAAGGAGAAGATCATGCTGATCTTGAGGAGATAAATCTTGGATCACATGAGGCACCTAAGAAAGTATACATTTGTAGAGATATATCTCAAAAGGTAAGGAGACCTTTGATTGAATTATTGAGGAAATTTAGGCATGTTTTTGCATGGTCATATGATGACCTAAAGGTTTATAGAGAGGATTAATTTCAGCATGTTATTCCATTAAAAGAAGATGCTAAACCTTTCTGGCAAAAATAAAGGCCTATTAATCCTACTTTGGCACCCAAGATGCAAGAAGAATTAATGAAGTTGAGAGATGCTTGCATTATCAAGCCTATAAGGAATTCTTCTTTGGTGTCAAACCTTGTTCCTGTAAGAAAAAAGAATGGTGACATCAGGCTTTGTGTGGACTTCAAGAATTTGAACATCAGCTCATTGAAAGATAATTATTGTTTTCCCAATATGGAGGCTATGTTGCAGAGAGTAACCAGATCAAAATTGATGTCAATGATGGATGGTTTCTCTGGCTACAATTAGGTCATTTTCAAGGAATCAGAACAATTCAAGACAACCTTTACAACACCTTGGGGAACATATGTCTATGTGAGAATGCCTTTTGGTCTCACAAATGCTGGTGCTACTTTTTAGAGGGCAATGGATGTTGCCTTTTTAGATTTTATCAATGCTTTTGTTGTTGTGTATCAGGATGATTTAACTGCCTATTCCAAGAGGGAAGAGGACCATTGTGCTCATTTAGAAAAAAATATTTGTGAGGACCTTGGAATTTGGCATTTCTTTGAACCCAAGGAAATGTGCTTTTGATGTCACAGAAGGTAAGTTGCTTGGCCACTTAGTTGGGAAGCAAGGAGTGAGAATTGACCTGAGAGGGTAGTAGCCATTGATAAAATTTAGAGACCAAAGAATGTTAAAGGGATTCAGTCCTTCCTTGGTCAGATCAATTTTCTAAGGAGGTTTGTGACAAACTTTGCAGAGGTTACTAGACCTATTTCCAAGATGTTGAAGAAGGGATCTGTAATCAATCAGGAGGGTGAGCCTGATGAGGCCTTCAAGAATATCAAGTAGGCTATCAAAGATGCACAAATGCTTATGGCACCTAATTATAATGTCCCAATGCATATCTTTTCCTTTTCATCTTTTCATACTATTGCTGTAGTTTTGTTACAAAAGAATAAGGATGGTTTTGAGTAGCCTATTGAATTTTTCAGTAAATCTTTGTAGGTTGTAGAATTAAAGTATGACATAAATGAGAAATAGGTTTATGCACTTGTGAAAGAAATCAAGGCTTTTAGGTGTTACTTGATGGGAGCAGTTGTGATTACTTTTGTGCCAAGTGCAGCTGTGAAGGATATTTTCTCATAGCAAGAGGTGTCTGGAAGAAGGTGCAGATGGATCAATAAGATCCAAGAATTCAATGTTGAGATCCAGATCACTAAGTTGGTTAGAGGTCAAGGATTGGCAAAACTGATGGCTCAATCCAATCTAGATGCAAACCAGGTAAATCATTCTAAAATTGATTATACATGTGATATGGATGATTGTATTTGGTATCAGGACATTATTTACTATTTGAGAAACATGAGGTGTCCAGAGAGTATGAATGATAATCACAAGAGGACATTGAAGTTACAGGCCATCAAGTATGTAATTGTGAAATGTAAGTTGTATAGAAAAAATTTGGATTGCATACTGTTGAAATGTGTAGATGAGAATCAAGATAATGTATTGTTGAAGGAGATGCATGAGGGAGTTTTTGGTGGACATTATATGGGTAAAACAACTACTCATAAGATCTTGAGAGTAGGATTTTGGTGGCCCACAATCTTCAAGGATGTAGAATAGTTGGTGAGGAGATGTGATGCTTTTAAAGGTTCTCTGGTAAGCTTAAGTTTTTAGGTAATGTACCATTAAAGCCAGTAGAAGTTTAGGCTCCTTTCCAAAAATGGGGAATTGATTCCATAGGGGAGATACCAAACAAGTCAAGTGGAGGACATTCATGGATCTTAGTTGCCACTGATTACTTTACGAAGTGGGTAGAAGCTATACCTATAAGGAATGCAACTAGCAGGGTGGTAATTGACTTTCTGATGAATAATATTATTACAAGGTTTGGGTGCCCTAAGAGGATAGTGAGTGATAATGCTATGTGCTTCAAGTCTGCCGAATATAAAGACTTTTGCAAAGGTTTGGGAATTCAAATTTCTAATTCCTCACCTTATCATCCACAAGGAAATGGTCAGGCAGAATCTAGTAATAAGAGTCTGATTAAGATCTTGAAGAGAATCCTTGAGAAAAACAAAGGGCATGGAATTCAAAGCTTCCATTAGCTTTATGGGCTGCTAGGATAACTGTGAAGAGGGCAATTGGTTGTGCTCCATTTGACTTAGTATACAGAATTCATGCTAGAATGCCTCAGAATAACTTATTGGAGATGTATAAGTTTGTGCAGTTAAATGATGATGAAATTGATGATGAAATGTAGTTGAGAATTGAGGACCTCATTAGGTTGGATGAAACTAGAAGAGAGTCAGTTTCAAGGAATGCCAAATTGCAGTTGCAGGTTAAGAATTTATATGATAAAAGGACTATTGACAGAAAGTTTGAACCTGGTGATTTGGTGTTAGTTTAGAATGCCAGATTGGAGGATAAGGGGAAGCATGGTAAATTTGATCCCATCTGGTTAGGGCCATATCTGATTCATAATAAATGGGGCCAAGATTCTTACATCATCAAGGATTTTAATGGTGATATTCAAGAGTTACCAATTCATGGACAATTCTTGAAGTAGTACTTCATTTGAAGTACTTTGTTTTCCATGAATAGTAGTTAGGGTTGTACATTTTGTAGATCTTTGTATATAGGTTGCTTGCCCTTGCCCTATTTTTCCCTGGTCTTTCAGTTTTTGGTCTGGTTGCTTGTCTTGCCCTTCTTGTTCCTTGTTGTCTACAATTTTATCTAGTGGGATGGTCTACTTTAACCAGTGATTCTAGGTCCTTGCTATGCCTGCAGGAGGCATACATACCCAGACAAAGCCACTGTTAGGCCATTTTTCTTTTATAGCAAAATCCTATGAAAATGGCCCATTTCCTTGCAATGTTTCATGGTGTGCACCCTTGGCCCATTGTTCCTCATTATGTCACCTTGCTCTTGTCTAGATCACACCTCCTAAATCACAAATCCCAAGTTATCTAGGCTTTAAGGTCTGCAGGAAATAAAATTTCAAAATCTCCCTAAGTGTCCAAAACTCACAGTGTTTTTAAAAATCCATGATGTTTTCAACCTTTTTGGCCTACATGAAAACTTGTGTGTTTTCACATCCCTTGCTTGCTTTATGTCAATATCGAAAACCCTGTGTGTTTTCAACCTCGCAGTTTCCTATTTGCTGGTGTTTCTTAACTGTGCAAGTGTGATGGGTGGTGGGCCCAGGTTTTCAAAGTCTCTTCCTGATTGGTTGTCGCATGGCCGCATGTCAGACTTTTTTTACATGTGATCATGCGACTACTTGCCACCTGTCTGCATGGGTCCCTATTCTTCATAGTGTTTAGCTATCTAGTAGTTAGTTTTCTTTTGGTGACTTGGTGACTCATAGTTTTCTCTCAGTCGCTGATTCCTGGTGGTTAAGTCCTTAACATCTGGTGACCTAGTGGGTGGTTACTTTTCTGTAGTCATGCAATCGTGGAATGGTGGGACCAATCTTCTTGGGGTTTGGGCAGATTAAAGTTTGGTTTAATCTTGTGTTTGTCATTATACCATTGATATAACTTGCTCGACCTTTAATGTGGTAGTATAGCAACATCCATTCATTCTCATAAGAAAGGCAGTTAGGTCCATTGACACGTATGCACAATTGGCACTATCTAATTCATCCATGTATTTGCACGGTGGCTTGTTGTTAGTGGGACCTAGTTTTTGGATGTGTTAGTGGGTCCTGATCCTATCAGTGAATCGATGAATGACATATAATCTCATAAGGTGTGTTAGAGTCTTTGTGATCTTGCGACGGTCGTGGATTTTCCTTAGCGGGCCCAGTTGAAATTTCTTGGTGCTTTTTGTAGTTGTGATAAAGTATTTGGCAGCCCAAAAAATTTCCTTCTTGTCACTGGTTCGCATAATGTTTGGTGATGCCCTAGTTCATTGGGTGATTTAGCGATTGATGGTCACATGATCACTAAGTGATTTGGTGATGGTGAAAAGTATCTCATGAATTGGTGGAAGTTCTTTGTCATCAGTTCACCAAATAAGTGGGGCCAGTGTTTTCAGTGACATGGGCATTCCTGATTGGCCAGCAAGTGATAAGGTGGCAATCTCATGGCTTGTTGTGTGTTCACATAGCCCATTTTTTGGCTATGCGATCATGCGACAACTATTATGAATATCCTCATTACGGAGTTAATGGTGGGCCCAAGTTTTCAAAGGGAGATTGATTAGACGGCTGCATTTTAAAGTTGGTAAAGGTTTAAACTTTGGCCATCATCTCTCTACAGGTGCCAAAGAAATAACTGTTGCTTTTCAAATTTGAATTTCTAAGAATTTCCAGCGACAGAGGGTACCATTTTTATGGAATTCAATGTAGATGTGACCATGTTTGGTGAGATGCGATTAGTTTTCCATTGTAGTTGTGACTCAAGGCATGTTGTAGGGTGTCCTTTCAAGCCTGGTTTTGTGATCCTTTGTACTTGTAGAGAAGAATTTCATAGTTAAGGATCAGTTTAGGATTTCCTCTTTCCTAGATTGAATGTGTTTCCTACCCCTAAATTAAATTCATGATTGTTTCTAGCAGGTTGGGTGGTTGAATCCCTACCCCTAGTCATCTGTAGCTTGTTGCAAATTTCCAAGATGACTAGGGGGGTATAAGTTGCAGACTTTTTGAGTTTGCAGAGGTTCCAATTCTTTTAGTTTTGGTCCCAGATTGTTGATAGTGAAAATTTGAACAAGGAGAGCCTAGATTTGGGGTTTGTTTCCTTTGTGCATTTTGTCATTTGGTAATGTATTGATTCTGCAAGTCTTAGTGAGAATATTTTTGGATTCCAATCTCATATTGGTGTATATCTTTTTATTTTACTCTTGAGCTCATATATGTTGATTGCACAAAGTGGGTTAGCATATGGTAAACAAAGAGTATTTTGGGGTTATCTTTGAGTTCCTAACAAAGTTAGGATTAAAGTCTTTAAGGTAAGTTTAGTGAGTTCATGGTAAGATAAGGATTTGACGTCCTGATATGTGAGTGAGGGGAGTAATAGGAAAAGCACTTACTCTAAATCTATATGTGTTTGAGTTAAGGTTTTAGGGTGATATAGGTTGTTAAGTGACTCTCTGCCCTGGGATAAGGCATTGATCCATTCTCTAGAAGGATTCCATCATCAGCAATCACACACACACAATTAAATGATAAATATTTAAATTAGATAGTAAAGGGTATAGTTACATATTGTTTAGAGACTCCTTTAAAGAAGTGAGTCAAGGGTACACCCGCCTGAGCATTGAGGCTCAAAGTGCAGGAGGATCTCCTTGATCCTTATTAATTGGCACTCTTCCTTGTAGACTTTGGAGTGGTGATAGAGTCAAAGTTTCATTATAGTTATCTGTCAAAGTATAAATCTACAAGTTTTGAAGATCAAAGGGAACAACCAACAATCTCAAGATCACGTGCAAGTGACAAAAAGCCCTCACTCAATTTTATGTCATTAATTATTTTCGGTAACTACTCTCTTTTCTCTTCATTCCCATTTGTCATTTCATCATCCAGATCCAATTTTACTCCCTACAAATGCTCAACACCATAGAAACATAGATTAAAAGATGAGTCATGATAAAAGCATAAGAAATCAATGTGCATTATAACACGAAATCTTTGCTGATCAAAGTAACAATTTCAAAAACTTAAAATAGTTGTATAGCCTATGCTAAACATTTACCCACATTAGGGCATGTAACACATAACAAGTATGTTGGCATATATACTAAATTTTCTTTTAGATCAAAACAAAGAAATAGATTAGAAAGAAAAATCCACAAATTTTTAAGATAAAAGTTTTGACTCTTTTTGATTTGCACATTGAGCAAAGATTTATGAATAAAATTAGTACACCATTTTCATCCTTTATAGTTTTGCAATATCTCCATTTAATGCTCTTGTGTATCTTTCAGTTACTTTAGAAATGGAAACTCTTAGAAAAGCAACTCTTAGAGCTATAGTTCCAAGAAATTAGTTTAAGAAGACATCTTATTTCACTTTTCCTAATTATATGATGGTGAAGCCAAGTATAAAAGAAACTGTGGGAAGTGGGATACTTAGTCACATAAGTCCAACTTAACAAAAAAAATTATCATGCAAAGAACAAAAAAATGTAACGGAAATAAAAAGAGATTTCTCACAATTGAGTCATTTGTAAGGCTATCATCACTTTGGTAATTAATAAAGAACTCAAGACAGGACCACTCTTACTACTAAGTCAGAAATACAATCATTTTGACTTCAACCATTCATTTGAGAGAGTTTCCATGAATTAATGAATAGCTAATTTTTTACTAGTACTAGAACAAACTTAAGTTAGACTCGCCTAAGCACCTAGTTCTTTTGTCATGGGCATCAAAAGAACATTTCCTAAGGGTTCCAATTTTCAGCCTATGGCATTTGTACAAATATTTGCCCACAACAACAATTAGGATTGAGATTGTTCTCAAATCTTCATTATTAGAACCAACTTAATGAATAATGGCATGCTTATAGTTAAATCTAGTTTTATCACTCAAATTAGCTCATACATGCTATGGGTAAGAATCCAAGCCAACTTAGTGAGAGTAGTTTAACCTTCCTACTTCATGAAATCTAAGCTAAGCTAAGTTTGTCATAGAGGTGGGGCTGAAACCAAGTGATTTGTGATGAAGCGAGTTAAAACCCTTTGAGAATCCTTTTGCCAGCTTCAGTTTAACCGTAGAAATCCATGATAGATTGTGGGAGGTAACCCTGCTAAAGGCTTGCTGGACCTTGAAATTTGGTGAAGTCTGGAATTTTTTGAAAACCCCCAAAATCTAGAATTTGCATCTTAACTCCTATGAAGTTGGAACCTATCTCAAACATCCTGGAAAGTATTTATACAAATATAACTTAAAGTGTAAGAAGCTAGAACCCATAAGTCCATAGACAGACGTTGCCCGGATCTAGCGTGGACTGGTCTGCGAATTCAGACCCAGACCCAGACCCGGTTTGGGGGGCTAGGGTGCGAATTTGCCTGCTTAGGAATATATATTTGAAGAGTATGTGAGAAGTATATATCTAAAGCATACAATTGAATAGGATACCTGAATGTCCCAATGTATATATTCAAATGTGCTATATTATATTTGTCTAATCTAATTAATTTAATTATAAAGGTAATATATATATATATATATATATATATATATATATATATATATATATATATATATATATATATATATATATATATATATATATATATATATATATATATATATATATATATATATATATATATATATATATATATATATATATACAAACTGACTTCAATCTATTATTTATAGTTGTATATCAAAATAAGAACATGTATAGAAATATGTATAAAAAATGTATTGTTATACTAATATAAATTATAATACAAAGAATTAAATGTTTGTAGCTTATTCCTTAATTACTTACTATAACCCCTTGAAAGGATGGGTTTCTATCAATCTTGGAGGCAGAGTAAATCCCACAAGATAGATGAATTCCAAGATGGGTAAGGATATGTATTTCCAATGCCTTGAGGGAAAATTCTGAGATGGGTACAAACATACAATCCCAATGCCTTGAGGAAGCCCACTTGTAGATTAGTGTCAAGCACCCTCTGACATGGTTAAGAGAGAAGAAGGAATCAAGCTTAAATATGTTAATTATTAAATTTATTATGAATTATTCATTTTTTCCAAAAATTTAAATTCAAATTAGATGCATAATAATGTACATTAAACATTGAACATTGATAGCCTCTGAGTAGGGGACATTACAGAGCATTGAACAGATCTTGATATAGATCAACATTATTCTCTTGTATATACAAATCAGATACTACATCAGAAATTCAAGAAAGGTGTAGTCATCCATAGCTATTTGATAATTCCATTCTTTTCACATAGTGATCGATATTGATATCAACACGATCTTTATCAGATCAATACTTATTTACATTGACAATTATCCAGACCAGCATAAAACAAATGATTTCATGTATATTCAGATTTGTCTTTGTTTCACCAACCTTTATTTTGCATAAGCATTTCGAATATAGAATCAATAAAGGCAATCTCCATTACATTGCAGTTATATCATCATCAAGAATAATATAAGAATATTGTTTGACAATATACTCTTGTGTTACATCAAGATACAAGACATTTGCAGTAATCAATCTCTTTTTTGTCTAGTTCATAGAAAACAGGACATTGATACTTACACATTAACAAATCATACACAATACATTCAATTATAGCCAAATTAAGATTTAGGTGTAAGCTATTAAGAGAGAAATCCCTTGTAATTTAAGAAATTAGTCAAAAGTTCTAAGGTTGCATGGAGATGGGGGTACTTGGGTACTTTGGAGATGTGAATGGGTGTGGGTATGGCTATTTTTTCAATATAGGAGATGAGGGTACTTTGGGTACATTAGGAAAAAAATATATTTAATTTAATAGTTTATAGAAAATCTAAAAATATGACATTGAGTTTTCAAAACAAAAATAGTGATAAAGTTTACAGTTGAATATTATCTTTGAAGATTAGGTAAAAAAATTGAAATGTCATACAATCATTATATCAAAGTTTTAAACTGATTAGTGATTCCATATTGAAATAAACTTGATAAACAATAAGCTAATTTGCAAAAAAAAAACTGAAATGAAAATTATAAATCTTAATCAAGGTCCCTAGCTATGATGATCCCTACTAAGTATCTAGTAAAAGATACACATACCAGTACTTGGTATGCATCCTAAGGGTATGGGTATGAATACCTATACAACTATGGTCAAAACCTTAAGAAATCTCATAAGGGGGCATTACATATAACCTCTTCTTGTACAAGTTCATTGACAACTATGGTATGTTCAACTACAAGTTCTTCATTGATATACATGGTGTCAAAGAAGAAAATGAGTAAAAGCTTAATATAAAATTCATTGTATATGTTATTAATGACCTACTCTCAAGCTCTTAGAAGGAAATGCCAAAGGGATGGAACTGAAATTTCATGTCTAAATTTGATCCATGACATGAATTTGATGCTAAATTATGTTTGGGAAGATGAAACCCCTCTTCATCTAATTATGTTTTTTTCTCAACATTATGATGCAATCTTGGCCTGTACCATGGCAATTTTAGATTGAGATCTCACTATCTTGGGGATTGCTTAGTTGTTTCACTGAGGTAAACAAGCTACCTTGGTATCCGTGGTATTCTAAATGTTTGATATTCTAAATTAAAGCATATTTAAAATAGAGCACACATAATTGCAGGTTGGCTTGATTGATACTTGATGGCTTATTTTGATGTTTAATTGATACAAGTGTGTGTAGGTGTTGTTAAGGGTCAATCCATGTGGATTAGGACCTTAGTTGTCAATAGGAGTGATGCAGAGGGTTCTAGGTACAAGGGTTACCTTTCACACTTTGTTATCTAATCTTCCTAGGTCGATCCAATGGATCCCTTATTCATCCACCCAAGGACCTCCTAAGTCCCACCCTATCACCTACCTCAAAGGTATGATGACTTCTTTAGTGTGGATTCTTACCCCAATCTCATCAACTAGCTCTTCTTTACTAAGGACTCTACAACTCTTCTTCAAGTACCTTTACCCCCTGCTATGTTTATACTTCCAAGTTACCCATAAGACCCCTAACACCTTTCACTAATCCCCAAATCCACCTCTGACATCTTCTCTAGCAAGTACATGCAGACATTAAGTACCCTTGATACTATTCCAAATAGTGTAAACACTAACAGGTTTCCTAACTGGTAGTAAGACTATTTTTGGGTCTTAGTCTATAATTCCCCTTAATGACCTAACCAACATGTGTTGTAATCTTAAAGTATTGTTTCTTTCCTCCCCAAATCCAAAATTATAAACTTCTATCACACCCCTAGCCCTCTCTACCATCAGGCCCTAGTTGAGGGTAGTGTAGCAAGGGTTTTCCTCTGACAGTTTCACCAACTTTAAGTTTTATTTCTCAAAACTTTCAAACAACTCCATAAACAAATTGGGAAATCATAAACCACTCCTTTTGGTCTTCTAAATTCCAAAGTTTCAATTCTTTTCCACACTCACAATGTACAAAACTACTAGGCCCTAGTTGAGGGCTTGTCTCTAATGCTTCAGACCTTCAAACAATTTTCCACTTCAAAGGCCTGTCAAAACATCACCAAAACACCTACACCATATACCATTAGAAATGTATTTCAACACCCTATCCAACCATATCCTTAGTTTCATGAAATCAATATGAATGTGGCCAAGAAATTAACTATCTGTCTGACCCTGGCTCACTGTTCCTCACTTAGCCAGCCTAGGGCTTCATTTTAAAATTAGAAGGACCTTTGAAAATGGAATAAAAACTATACAATTATTTAGGACTGCCATGGAACTAGGAATCCCCAAAGTTTCATCAAGATCCACTGGTGGATTCCACAGTTCCAAGCATTTTCCCTCTGTCAGGTCTAAAGCCTATTGATTGCGAGGCAGTGACCTTAAAACTAGTATAACTTGCAAAGTTTCTAGAGTTAGATAATGATTCAAAGTGCACTTGAAAGAAAAAACAAAAATATATCTAACTATAAGATCAAAACATCACTCCCAATCCGTACAGGCCGTACAGAGCTGTACCATCAGAGAATTAACATAGCTACAGTGTGTACAACAGTAGGGTAATTGCAAAAATCCTTCAATTACTTCATTAACCATCTGAAAAATGTTTCCAATTGCTCATATAGCAATTTGGGATTGGTTACATGCCATAACCAATTCAATTTCAAAGTTGCAAGAAAAAGTTACTTTTGCACCAAGTTGCATTTTTGCTCAAGGACTACTTGTATGACCCCAAATCAATTCCAATATGCATGAAATGACTAAGTAAACATAATAAACCCCTTCTACATGAGTTTGACCTATTTTGACCAACCGTTGACTTCCTTTGACTCTTGGGCAATTTGGCCCTTACAGGCATCCCGATGGCTTCAATCTATGAACATGACATCACAACAACACAAAATGACATGTTTGCTCACAAACCAATCAAATTCATTCCTATTTGCTCGGTGCTCTGCACCAAGGAGTCAATAAAGTGAGTTTGAACTCCAAGTGGGCACCTGGGTACACTAGGGTCACTTGTAAAGTTAAGTGTGATAAGGTGTCTTTATGATGCCTAGTTGGTTAAAGTAGTTGTGAGTAAATAAGTTGTCTTCTATCATTTTGGGTTGAGGGCATTCATTAGATGCTTTAGTTTCATGGGTGGAGAGAAATATGCAACAAAAGTTACATAGTTGCAACTTTTTGCAAAAATTGTGCAACTTTCATAGAATTTGTCCTCCATGAGCTCTCAATGGCTCATTAATGACCCAAATTGATAGGAAAGCTTAATTTTAGTGTTATGAAGCTTTGAGAAACATCATTGTATCGATGAGAAGTGAATAGAAAGTTCTGGCTGTGTGTTTGGAATGAAATTTTGATGTTTTTCTCTTGCACATGTGAAACCAAAAGCATTCCTACAACTGTGATGCATGAAATTTGAAGTATTAGTCATTTTATAAATCTTTCTAGTTTTGGGTTTCATGATTTGGGTTCATTTGAGTGAGCTATAAAAATGATCTTAAAATGACTTGCTTGCTATTCTGGAAGTGACTGTCTAGTGTTAAATTGCTTATCGCTTAAAAAATAACTCAAGGAATTGTAAATAGGTTTTAGAATCATAAAGTAAACTCATTTAGCTTTCCAAAACATGTGGCTGTAGAGCCATAAAATACCTCCTCCTATTTTTAATAGCAAGCCCTAGCTCCTGGCTGTGTATGCATAACTGTAACAGTGAGCTCCAAATGCACTAGTAGTTTGTGAATTTGAGCACGTGGGTCCTTAGAGTGTGAAGAAAAGTTGTAGGTTAAGTAGTATTTGATATGTTCAAACACTCATCTCAAGGTTCCTAGTTGATTTGCATGTGTGGGAGTTGATTTTGTCACTGTCTCTATTATAGGCTACAAACCCTACTTTTGTGCATTGGCTCGTACGGTCCAATTAAGGAATCAAGACCAAAAAAATCTTATAGACAATCCAAAAGGGTATCCCTAAACCAAGTTATTTTTGTGGGTCATTAAGGCATTTTAAGAGAAAATGGTGAAAAATAGCAAGTAGAGGGCTAATTGGGCTTATTGACCTAGTAGGCAATTTTGAATAAAAACTAAGGAATCGTATATGAAAAATTGTTGACCTTGCACATTATGGATGCTAAGTGAATTTTTTTGAACTTTTTAAACTTATGACAAGCTTATATGGAGATAGAGGTTGTAGGGGTACAATTTTGCCATGTTCCTAAATGTGCATGCCCTTCCATGCTAGTGGGGTTAGTAGGTTTACCTAAGAACCTAGAATTTCTTGGGCTAAAACATGTCATATGCTATGTTAATGTCATGTTAGTGATGAAAGACTCTTAGTAGATTGAGTGTAATCTTTTAATCTTTGACTACCATCTAGTGAATAGACTATTTCTGAAATGTTTGATATTCTAAATTTCTGGAGATTTCAATGATTTTCCCTCTTTTTATATTGGTATCCTTTTGAATAGCAATGCTATCATAGGAAAGGGTTTGAGTGTTTAGACTCAAATTACACACAACAACTAGAGAAGGAATAACACTTATTGTTGTTGCCAATAAAAATAATATTCATAATTTATTATTCTAGGAAGGAAATCAACTTGTTTACATAAGTTTCATACCCTGTAGACACCAAAACCACAACAGAAAATCTTGCAGTCCTAGGCCCTTGCCAACTCCAACTCCCCCAAATGACTAGCAAACATTTGAGAATGTGATTTTTAACTATTAGTTTGCATGCCAACGTAATCAATTGTATGTCTAGAACTCATATTTAAGGATATCTTCTTAGGTTAATTAGAATCATTTAGGTGAACTCCCTCTTTCAGTGTTATATAAAATTTTTGGGGTATTCCTCAATCTTAAACAATAAATTTGTTAGTGTATCCTTCAATTTTCCTATCAGTTCCATGCATAGAATCGATTGCTGCTTCCACAGTAGGTTTTGAAAACTATCCCCACAAAGTTGGAAGGATGCTCTATCATGACATCTTGTAATGCCTTCTCAACTGGATCAACAAGTAGCCTATAAAGGAAACCTCCTAATATTTCTTCATTCAAGACTAATTTTTGTAATGATCACTTCCTGATCATCAAACTCAATGATACACTGTATCTCAGCCATACAAGAAACTGAAAAAAAAACTACTAATTAAACTAGAAAGTAGAAACATAGAAGAGATCATCAAGCTAAAGAATATCATCCAAAGACACACATGTCACATTGACTTGAGGAGAATAAGTTTGCTAATAACCATAGTAACCCAGATCCCAAAATCATGGAGAACACTTATCATGATCCTTGACATGGTTTAGATGATGATTGGGCCAAGGCAATGGAGGATGCTTTAAAGCCTGTGTATGCTGATTGCAAGTTAAGTCATTTGACAACAATCCTTCAAATTCTTAACTTGCAAGTGGTGCATGGTTGGACAAATGAGAGTGTAGATCAGTTGTTGTCATTATTATGTTCATTGTTACCTACTAACTTCACATTGCCAACAAAAGGAAGTCAATTTAAAAGGAAAATCAGTAAGCTCGGATTGGGGTATGATAATATCCACACATGTGTGAATGGTTGCATATTATTTCACAAAAATATTGCAAATGATACGGAATGTCCAAAATGTCATGAAGCAAGGTACATGAAAGGATTGAAATCAACTGTGGTCCCTAGAAAAGTTCTTCACCACTTTCTAATAATCCCGTGATTACTACGAATGTATCAGTGTAGAGACATTGCTCAGCTTATGCAGTGGCATGCTCTAAATAAGAGCACTGATGGGAAACAATGACATGTGCCTGATTCTAATATGTGGATGGAGTTTGATAGCAAATGGCCCAATTTTTCTCAAGATCCTCGTAACATAAGGTTGGGTTTGGCTCTAAATGGAGTGAACCCATTCTTAGATCCAAGTACGAAATGGTCAACTTGGCCTATTTTTTTATTAAATTATAATTTTTCTCCATGGATAGTAACCAAACCATTTTTCTTGATGTTATCATTGATTATACCAGGAAAGAAAAGTGTGACTTCAGATACAATAGATGCTTATCTAGAGCCACTATATGATGAGCTAATGGAATTGTGGACAAGAGTTGAAGCAGTTCAATCTTTAGGGCATGGTCATTCAATCAAATTCACTTTAAGATCTTCCTTATTGGTTACAATTCATGATCTTCTTGCATATGGTACATTGTCTAGTCTCACTATTCATGGATATCATGGCTGTCCAGCTTGTAACTTTAAGGATTTTGTGAGGCACTCAAGAAGTTTGCGTAAGTGTATTTATTGTGGACATCGTGCTTATCTAAAAGTGGATCATCCATATTGTCAACAAAAAATATGTTTCAATGGTGAAGAAGAGAATCGTGAAGCACCTTTGGCAATAATAGGTGATTACACTGTTGACAATGGAAAAAAGAGAATGTCATTGATTACAAATGGTGGTGTTCCTAGTAGCAGATACGATCCATGTAATCAAAGCGGTGTAAAAAGATTGTGCATATTCTATAATTTTCCATACTTCAAGGATATAACCATCAAGCACACTATTGACTTTATGCATACAGAGAAAAAAATAGCCTATGCTATTATAGAAACTCTTTTTGGTGCTTTTGATACTATTTCATCATGCAAAGACTTCTGAGATTTAAAGATTCATCGAAATCTTTGGGTTGAAAAATATGATGGTGAAAAATATGGAAAACCTAGTACTCCCTATGTTTGGACAAAAGAACAATGTGCACAATTCTTACAGTTGATGTCTCAGACTCGCTTTCCTATAGGATATGTAAGTACTACCATTAGAATCCAAATTGACATTAATAGCTTAAGAGGCCTAAAGACCCATGATTATCATGTGATAATCGAGAACATTTTACCAATTGTGGTTAATATATTGGGTTTGGAAAAAGGGCCAAGATTGGCAATCATAAGGTTGGGGCTAATACTTAAGAGAATGAGTTCACATGTAGCAGATCCATCAAACTTTGACAGTTTGAGGGAGGAGGTTGTTGAAGTTCTTTGTCTTCTAGAACAAGAATTTCCACCAACAATCTTTAACATCTCTATGCATCTTTTGATACATCTAGAATATGAACTAGAGCATTGTGGTCCAGTAAGAAAAAGATGGATGTATCCTATGGAATGATATATGAAGGTTTTGAAACAATTTGTTCATACTCGGGAAAAACCAGAAGGCAGCATGGCTGAGGGATATTCAATGCAAGAGGTCATGGGATTTTGTATAGAATATATGAAGGATTTTGAAAATGTGAATTGACATGTATGGGATGATGATGAAGATGAGAGAGTTGCAGGTAAAACATCAGGAAAGAAGTACATTACATGCATTTATTCTTTAAAACACATCTTCATTTGATACATGGCATAGGTAAAACATTCTAAACAGTTGTTTATTTACTCATATGTATTACACATTTATATTATTAATCTTACTATGTCATTAATGTTGTATGTAGAAAATATGAGGAAGAAAATCAAATTTTCTTGCAACATCGACCTCAAAAGCACAAACATCATAGTTTGGTTGGAGGTGATACTTTTCCAAAATTTGAAGAATGGATTGCCAGTGCTGTTCATGATGCAAAAGAAGAAGGTCAACATATAACAATAGAGGAAATTGAGATTTCACAATCTCCACATTTATGGGCTATGCGATTTAATGGCATGTGGGCCTATGGTAGTCATTTAAGGGTAGAGCAAAAAGACAAAGGAAAGATAAATTTTGATTGTGTTGTTAGTGCTGAGTTTCATCATGAAACCGAGAAGAAATTCTATGTTGGATTCATCCAAGAAATTATTCAAGTAGATTTTGGTGAAAATAGTCCTATATTGTTAAAATGTAAGTGGATCTGACCATCCGTAGTACAATTTGATGAGTATGGATTTATACGTGCTAATATAGGGAAATTCTTATCAGACATGGATGAGCCATATGTTTTCCCTTTTCAAATCAACTAATGATTTCTAATTGATAATGTAAGAAGCCCAGGATGGTCATATGTCATTCAAACAGAGTCTCGTTCAAAATGAAAATTCATGGAAGTTGTTGATTTAATTCTTGATGGGCAATATATTAATCTACAAGAAACATTCGAAGAAGTGGATGAAGATGATGATGGACTGTTTCAAGAAGATATTTTGATTACCAGTGAAGAGGTTGTAAGAGAGAATGTATTGCATGCCATAGATGATGACGACGAAGAAGATCTAGTAGATGTAGACATGAGTGATCAAGAATTGGACCTTGCTAGTAGTGCAGATGATTATTGATGAGCCCCATTTCATGAACTATTATTAAAGTCTTTTAAGTTGTTTTAAAACTATGTTTATGTTTTGAGAACATCGACCTTCTTATTAATACTATGACCATTATCCTCCATGAAAATTTGTGAAAACCATTTAATTCTACAATAACTTCACCATGGGGATGGAGCATTTAATTCTATAATAACTTTACACATTGATTTAGTCCATTTTCATAATGATACTCAAGCCAAGAATGAAAATTTTCTCATCAATAGTCAATGTCCAAAAAACTCTTTCTTTGGTTCCATTGAAAATGTTACCTAGTCACTACTCTTCTATCAGGGATTTCCTGTGAGACTTGTTCTCCTTCATTGAGCTGTATATGGTAGGTTTTGTTGCTGAATCATGTACTAATTTTCTAATTAGTAATTAGGCATCTGATTCTGATGATCTAAGCTTCATTTTGTTTTCAAGGATGCTAGAATTCAAAAACTAAGGATCCAATAATTTGGGTTTCTCTTACTTTGCATTGTAAAAAATAATGTAAAAGAAAATAATACAAAAAAATAAAACTTATCAAAGGATCTAGAGATTTATCAAGGAGACAGTTACAGTGGGACTTACATGTATATTAAAATCATAAGTAGATGTTGTAGGAAGCAGTTTCCTCAATGCAAACACCTGGAAGCATGAAAACATAATACATCTTAGCAACAACAGTATTTCTTTACGTTTTAATTATTTTAATGGAAATGTGTATTGGGTACAATGTTGAATACTCTTTCCCAATAGACTAGAGAAGCTTTAGGGCCTAAAATTCTTTATCCTTTAAATAAAATTTAAGTAAAACATGATTTATAGAAAATGTTGGTGCTTTACCTCCCCTGGAGTTTCTAAAATAGGTTGCTTGTCTATTGATCCTATTATAAATTAAGGAACCTCATTTCTCAATCTCTGGTATCTATAATAGAATAATAATGTCAATCAAATATTAATAGGGAATTATGCTGATTTTCAATATATAAAAAATGCTGATTTTCTGATTTTTAGACTAAAAACTCACTGTTCATTCAATTTCTATTAATTGGCCATACATTATCTCACCTCAAGCCCTACATATATTGAAATAGGGATGAGTTAAATTTCATGTGCAGGTGGTTTGAGGTGAATTGGTGAAGAGAGTAGAAATTTAGAAGAATTTTAGTGAAAACAGTCTGAAAACCCTCTTCAACAAGGTTTCTGATAGAAAATCTTTCATATTTCCTAAATTCACCATTGGAAAATTGCCAAAATGGGAGAATTGGAAGGTTTGGGTGTTCTCTATCTTATTTTTGAGGTTTTGAAGTGAGATTTGATGATTGGTGACGATGGTTTGATGCCCTAGGTCTGATTTGGGGTGGAAAATTGCTAGTTTTCATGACTGTGAGTGCATTTTCTAAACCTGGTGTAATCCTAAGGTGTTTAGGCACTGTAAACCCATGGATTCCTCATTTTAAAGTTCCTTTCCACCTCTCCATGGTGTTTTTTTTGTTTTATGGTGTAATTTGGGGGTAGTTGTTGTGCAATAGTGGCCTAATTAGGCCTTAAAAGCCTTGCAACAGTTAGTTTGTGATCAGAGGTCTCAATTGCTCTTGGTGTCATCTTTGAATATGAATTATAAAATGTCAAAAGGTATCCCATATGGTTTTTTTTTGGTCTCCAAATTCTGTTATTGGATGTTGAATTTCTAAACCTAGGTAGACAAGGCTAGTAGGCTTAGTTACCCTCATTGAAGTGAGAAGCCAGTATTGTGATTCCAAGTGGATGGAAAGTATTGTAATAGATTTTTGAGGCCTCTTAATGTCCTAAAGTGTATAAGATAAATGGTCTCATGACAAGATGTGTGAATTCACCAATCCCTGCCTGTAATAGATATTTGCAGATAATTTTCACTGATGATCTAAAAGGTTCTGTGAATTCATAAGAACAATAATCTATATTCTTTGATAGTATCATATAATAATAAAATATCTCTTGTTTGCATTCAAGAAGCCATTGCATAAAATGGAAATTTAAGACCATTCCCTTATTTCCTTATTCATTCCAGTAATGACTACCTATGAAATTGTCAAACCATCAATAATGGTAGCACCGTCAATTTTGGCCTCAAGATTATTGTGGGTGAGAAGAGGACCCTAATTGGAAGGGACCATGAAAGAGAGAAAATAGGGCATTGAAGAGACTTAAAGATACTTTTAATAACAATCCATGAGGCTATGAATATATTAAAATGACCTATGCAAACTAACTTTGACTGTTTATTATGGTTTAAAGGAGGCCATTACATCAATAGTAGTAGGTAGTGGAATCAAGCATCATAACATATTGTTGATGGCCATTATATGACGAGTGTTCAAGAGATTGTCTAAAATATCCATGCCATTATCTTAATCTTATATGACATCTCTCTAACCATGAGAAGGTAAAAATCCACACAATCACACAATAATCCACATCACCGGGAGTACACATTGCAACAAAAGGCTCAGGAGCGGACATAGTCCAGTCCTCCGAGTATACACAATGATCTCATCTACCTCAAAATCTGATATCTGTAATCCAGTGATGCATATAACAAATCCTCCAAGGAATAGTCACCACTCTAAGGTGGCAGTGGATGCTAGCTGCATATCAGCTTCACATGCCTCATACTCAAGGGTTCCCTTATGTCTGCTTCCTCGCATACACTCACCAAGTCTACCTTCTGCATCCTTGGTGAGGAAATCACATTACTACATAGGACCAACATTCGAATAACACCAAGAAAAAAATAGTTTAGCCACCAAAGTCATAAAAGAGAGTAAAATAAGTTACCAAGTTCAACAATAAATAATATAAATAAAGTTTTAGCAACAATAAATCATTGCATCAAGAATTTCCAAAAATTGTGGCTAAACCTTCACAAGCAAAAACTAAAAAAAATTGTTGGTCCGCACATGCAACAAAAATCATCATGAAAAGGCACAGCACATCACTATGTGACCATACATAGTCACCAACGAGGAAGGAGGGAACATCGCGTGGCTGTCACAATAGCCCTTCATGTGGCGACCCAACAGTCTCTAACCACATGGCATAAACAATAATAAAAATGCATATGCTGGTAATATATCATATGGTAGTGCTCCTTGCAGATATGACACGCATAGGACACACTCCAAATAGTGATACCTCCAGGGTCATCACTATAGCCAGAGGTATACATGGCTAGGGTCAACCCATACACACTTCCACGTCCAACGACTGAGCATCCATGGGCGCCCCTCTACATGCATGAAAGCATCTCCCAATCGCTCTGCATCAAGTAGGAATACATAACATACATATACTGCGCCTTCACATACTCATGTACGTGGCATTGTGTCCTCGAGCTCGGCTCGCTACCATCAGTAACACGGAATCATCACCTATCACTGTGTCAGAACATCAGTGGGTGTGGCATCGTACCTCATGCATCATGTCGGAACATGTGCAGTATGGAATACATCACAGCAGGGCATACACTTCCCACCTCGTGCTGGATCTCAACGAATACAAGTGAAGCTATGAATCATCAATGTACTACCCAATCTATCCAATAGAGTCTCACATCAGATACTGATACAATGCTCAACTGTGGGGATAAAGGATAAACACACATGAACCTCATACTCGGGTTCATCAAAAGGGGAAGTAGTGAGTACATTCCTTGGTTCGTGGAAGCTGACATCACTTCGTGCCGCTATAATGCAGACACACTACCATAATAACCAAGAAACTTTGTGGCTGCTACCACCCCTACACATACTGAGTCATCATGGGGGAAACGGGGGATAGTGTCTCTTACACCATTCCTCAAATAGTTGAGGTTCATGTCACCTCATGCTGCCAGACATACACTACACATGATACCCAAGAGACTCGAGTAGTGGAAGCTAAGGTCACTTCGTGTTGCCTGACACACACCTTACGTGCTACCCAAGGAACGGGTAATAACACTACCCCAACACAAAATACCCCGCAAGCTATAACTCAGAAAGGTAACACACACACTGACAAGTATCAAAGAATAGGGAATATGGTCTCCCCATACCCCTAACAAGAAGATATACCATGGGTGAGGTTCACTCCCATCACTCCATGCAACACAAAAACAAGCACTGGTTTCTTCACAACACCCATCACAAGCACTGGTACAGGCTCAATCACATTTACAAGGGATTACATAAACATAAACCAGGACATATTTATAAAATGATTACAACTTTACCTTTTTTCATAATATCCATAACCTTCTAACATCAATGTTACACTTATCCTCATTTCCATATTGAGCTTATAGTAACTCACAACATTTACATACCAAAGTCATTTAATTGAACGTACAAAATTTCATTTTTCCAATGGTGAAAGAGATTCACAATCATTACATAAAACACAAAGGATAAGATTTAATTTGCATAAGTTTCATGATCATTCAACATGTTTACATCTCCAAAGGTCAATAGTTGAAAATAAGAACAAAATTCAACATTCTAATTAAGAAGCATTACACCATTTGTTGATCGTGTCTATTCTATGCATTCACATTTTCAATTCTTACTAAGCTAGGTGCAAGCAATTTATCATCTGATGAGAAAACATTTTCAATTTTTAACAAAATGCTAATTACCTTAGAGAAGAATTTAGCAAGTTATTAGGTAACAACTATCTAAAGTTTACATCAGCAAGTATTCAGAGGGAAAATCATGCCACATGGCAACGTCCCTTATACACAATGTTTAGTTACTAATTTACTTATTAAGTTGATAAGGTTATAACTAGGGTCTAAAAGTTAGTAATGTCCCATATTCAATCCATCATTTATTTGATTCCTGTGGTTATCCATCACTTAGATAGTTCAGGTATTAGCATTTCAATTAATCCAATAATTATCGATGAGATAATTGCTTATATAAGACTAGGTTCGTTGTCACTAGGCTCTAATTAAAAATCTTGATACGTAGGCAAAGAATATTTAGTTCTTCCTAATTTAATTTATAGTATCAAATACTAATAGGATACATTAACGTTCTCCCACTAGCTAAAATCCTATTTATCAATATTTGAAAACTCGTATAGTTTGATTAGACCATATTGTATATCTTTGTAGAGAAAGTAATGTTATTCTAATATCACCATTAGGCTTAACTACTACTTGGCACGGATTTATCATTAAATGTCATTTCATTAATAGTCTTCTTAATGTATGATAATACTTCGCTATGTGGCGGATTAATGTTTACTTTGTCAGGTCACTTAGAATAATTTGAGCTATTTTACCCATAAGTCTACTAAAACAACACGTGCATGGGTTTTGTATTTTCCCCTTTTGGGATTTTATTTTAATTAATTCCATTATTAAGAATTACTCAACTTCATAATTAATAATTTCTCCGATGAATTCTCCTTGAATGACTAGTTGATTTTCTTTTCATACTATCTGTATTTACTATTAAGCCCTAGACCCTAGGAAGGTAGCTTTTTAAACTACGGGTCTTAAGTAGGTGGTTATTTGAAAGGGCTCCTTGACCTCACTGGAACTTTTTAGTTCATTCTTTTGCACCCTCTCGAGTTGAGGATATCGACATCCTCACCTACTTTCCTAATCATCTACCATAACTCAAAAGTACATTTTTACCATAACGTGGACACTTACCTCGCAAAGCGTAATGGCACATAGGTTCCTAGAGTTGAACCCAGGGCTCTGATACCAAGTGTCATGCCCATCAAAAACACACTAAAAACACACCAATTTTTTATTTTTTTTGTAGTAAAGTTTATTTTTGTTTCTAACCAGTCATTTAGAATCTGCTTAAAAGGTAGGTTAGTGTATTAACCATGATTAGCAATAATGTTAATTAGGAGGAGGAGAATATTCTCTGTGGTAAGAGAATATTTTCCTCCTTCATACAATTTCCAGAGAGCTAAATGCTCAAACTACCTAATATGGATGTCTTTTTTTTGCAATGAGATTTATACATATCAACTTGATTTAATTTGATAAGATGTTCAATTTTAGAAGAGGTAATAGTTTGTAGGAGAGTGAGATGGTTGATCTATTTAATCCTTTTTCTATTATTGATTAAATAAAATGATTTATCACTATGCTATTTATCACATATGCCAATGAAACTATTGTCTTCTCCACTCTTTTCTTTTATAACAGAATACTTCTTATTTGCATGAATATAAGAATGGAACATTAGAGATTGAATTTCTACTAGTATTCATTCTATTGATTGCAATGATTCATATACAAGATCTCAAACATAATGGAAACTCTATCTTCATTTCAATAGCTTTCATTATGATACATGGTAAATAACATTTAGCAAGGAAAGAAAAAGAAACTATTCTCTTCACTAACAATCTTAAAGTTACTTCCATTGTTTCATTTGACCCATCCTACTCAATAGTTTTTGCCCTTTCATAAGAACAAGGTTTGCCATAATCATGAATGGATCCTTTAACAAAACTTTCAAAACATTTCCTCACATAACATTTCAACATCACTTGATTTAACACAAGACTTAGAGAGTGAATCTCCATTTCGAGGATTCATACACAAAACAAGATACTCAACATAAAGATGATAACATCACAAATCTTTACAAGGTTTATTCTTCAACCAAGGAGGGCTTCATGGCTCCAAATCCTGCAACAAAACACAAGAAAACCAAGACAACCATGGTACTCTCCTCCCTACCATAGGCCCATTACATGGACCACCCCCGAGCAAGGGGAGTTCAAGCCAACGGGTAGACTCACACAAACATAGCAAGTCCATTTACATTTTCTTCCTCTTAACACACACACATCCACAAAAGATAGAAATCACAAATACACAAGGAGAAGCTTTTCAAGGAAACTTTCACATTCATGGCTTCCACAAGAGGCTTATTCTCAAGCCTTCAACAAGTAAGTGGATTCTTGCACAACCCAAAACAAAACTCAAGTGCAAAAGCAATAAACACAAAACCCATAAACAAAGAACTACAAGCTCAAGAGAGCATGAAATCTACTAAACTCCACTACATACACCACAACAAGATGCACATACACTTCTCTCTTCATTACCATTCTAGAAATCAAATTGCAGATGGGAAATGGAGTCACTAACCTTGCTCCAAGCAAAATGAATGATGGCTGTAGAGTTCTCTTCCTCTTCAACCAAGCTCTTCCTCCCTAACTTTCTCCAAGCTCCTAGTTTTGTCTCCAAAGTTGGAGAGTGGGTCCTTGGGGAGCCCAAAGCTAAGCCTTCCACTAAATACCCTCTACACACTCTCCCATGTGACTAAGAATTTTCGCAACTTTTCAAAATGTCACTTTTGGAGGGCTTCCCAAGGTGCTCCTAGGGTGTCCTATGGTCAAAAGGGTCCCTTACCCATAGGTATAACCCATGGACCTTCCTTATTCATGCAAAATATCTCCCTAGGTGTCTATTTGACCCCCTAAAACCTCCCTTCAAGGTGAAATTCGAAATTCAAAGTTCAAGGATTGGGACCACCTCATGGGTGCACTCACCAAGCTTAGGGAATAGGATGGACCACCTAATACTAGGCCAGGATGGTGACATGTATTCTCTCCGTGTGGACCATTTCCAACACATTAAGCAATACACATGTGTCAATTGACACCACTACACATCACAATTACACTCGGCAATATCCACTAACCAATTAAATTACATAAAACATCTTACTCCCTAAAATACTCTCAAATCCACATACATTACAAATAAAAATCGCATCACAAGGAGGTCTTGTATCCCCTTGGGACACGACCTTGGTGTCATAGAGATCACAAACATATGTTGGCTTGACTCCCCCAAAACCATGGTTAATACCTGCACTCTTTAGACAAGCATCAGTAGTTCCAGTAATGATAATAACATAATCAAAATGTGCAGAACATCATCACATTCAATTAGCTTCAAAATAATATAACGTTTATCTATTCATCCTCTCATAACACAATTAAGCAATATCATATCCTAAGCTAACAATTTCAAATTGCACAATCATTTCTAAGGAAATGTAAATTTGATCTCACATTCAATGGTGATAACTTAACTACATGTGAATTCTAACATCAATAAATCTAAATCTTGCTTTCCTACATGTTATCTTTTCGAATTAGGAACACATTCATAATTTCCCTAGCTATATATCTCACATACTAATTACATAATTTTCAACGTGTCTATCATACATAATTAAATAATCCAATTCATCATTTCAATGTCATAGCAATGTCTTGTGATTATAATCAGGATAAAATACCTTAATGTCATTGCTAGAATAAACACACATAAAGTCTAGGGTGTACTGCAACATATTTGAACATAACAAGATATGGGTCTCAATACCTAGCCTATCGCATAAAAAGTAAAATGCCACAATGACTCTGAGTAGAGCCCACATATAAATTTAAGGAAATTTGCAAAGGATAACAAGAGTCCTTACCAAAGTGTTCTTACCATGATGAGGGAAATGGAGAGGTCCTACACTTTGAGGAAAAGTCTACAAAGATAGGTAGTGATATAACTACTCATGACACACTTAATGTGGGTAAAAATGGTGAACTTAAGGTTGCTGAAAGGAATGAAGAGATATTGTTTGCATCCAATGTACCTATTACATCTTCTGATGGAACTAATAAATCAGAAAACAATATTGGCAATGGTTTAAATATGGAAGATGTGCCTAATTTTGTCAAAAGGAGAAGATTTAGTCAAAATTTATATAGATCTATAGAGAGGGATGCAAAATAGAGAAAATTAGAAGGCAAGAAGCCATTCTTGGTTGAGGTATCAAGAGATGGCAAGCCCATTGGGAAAAATGTTGCAAGGTGGGCCTCTAAGTTGGGCATGCGATGCAGAACCCATTTGGATATTTGCAAGGCAAACTTTGCAGATCAAGATCCATGAAATGTGGAAATTGTCATAAAAAAGATGGAAAATAATTTTGAGACTACTGGTGGAAAAATATCTCAAAGATATTACAAGAAAAAAATGAGAATTTTGATGAATAATTTTAGATACACTTGCAGAAAAACTATCATGGATGGGAAAGACAGGTTACAATCTACTCTATCTCCTAGACAATGGGAGGCATTGAAAGAAAGCATGAGTTCTGAAGAATATTTGATTAAAAGTTGTAGAGGCAAGAGAGCAAGAGATAATGTAACAGCTAGATACACATTTGGCTGAGGTGGGTTGCAGACTAAAAAGGACAAATTTGGAGTAAGTGCCTAATTTTTTGGTTCAATTTATGTGAATATTTATTGGAATTATTTATTGAACTAACTACTTGTTGATATTAATGTTGTATTGTAGATGGAAAATAATAACAAAGAAGCAAGTGTAGAAGAAATTGTTAATTATATGGAAACATTGTATCCTAGATCAAACAACAATATGAGTTGGAAATCTAGTCCATCAAATGAGATCTCATAGCCATCTGTTGCACATCATGTAATAGCCTTTGCAGATCATTTTAGCTCAAATGATGGGTATGAACAAACAATGAATTGCATACATGGACTCACTGAGAAAGTATCCTAGTTGGCTGCCTCTGCTGTGCATATGGATGGACTAGCTGAGATAGTATCATAGTTGGCCACTTCTGTTAAGCCTATAGTTTCTACATGGAATGTCCATAATTTTATGGATTCAAATGAGGTAAGAGGCTCTATTCATTTAATTCTATTTTGAATTTTTTACTATTGTCAACTAGTATGATGTTACGGTAATAAAAGAAAAAATGCACCATCAAAATTTATCGTCAAAATAAAAGAATCCAACATATATTTTAAAATAAAATAAAAAATGCTTGCCTGCTTAATTTTAACAATTTTTTACAGGTTTGTCATCACATTTCAGTTTACCATAAGTATTAATAGTTTTAAAAAAGGTACTCTGGCTTTAGTATATCTCTACTTCTAGTGCTATTTTGATCTCTGGTTGATCTATGATTTCAATGCTTATTAGAGATAGAATAGAGACTTTCTATTTTTACAGGAAAGTGCAGTGCATAGTCATACATTATGAATAGGGAAGAGTTTCTAGTATGATTGAGTCCATTTGGATGATAGTTATCTCTAGTTTGGATTGTTAGGATTATGCTAGATGGAATGGGCACCCCTCTAGGGTCTTGGTGCAGGATCACCAAGGTCAAATCCAAGAGGTAGGAAGAGCAATGGGGTCACTAATGGATCCCTGGGAGGTGTTGAAGACAAATGGCCTTCAAGGGTCATTCAAACATGTAATAAGAATTCTCATGGTTGATCCTAGGTTAGTGGTTGTTCAAAATGATCTATAGGGGTCTTAAAATATGTAACAAAGCTATTAAAGCCTCTAAATATTGTCATAGGCACTAAAAGTGCAATATTTGTAAAAATTGCCAATGTTGGCAATAGAAGCCAAATGGGCTTAATGGGGCTAGTTGGGTTAGTAGAGGTTATAAGGTGATAAAGGTTATCATTCAAACCTCTAGAAGTTTTATGTTTTAGCACTATATGTTTATGGTGTTGAGTTGACAACTTTGTTGTCAACTTGACAACATTTTTCTTGTTTACACTATTAATAGTCAGTTATGATGATAGTTAGAGATAGTTACAAGGTTATTGTCAGTTTATTCAGGAGATTTATGTTTATTTGGTGGTAGATCCAAGGGGAAAGAGGAGGGAGTATGATATTCTATGTAATATGAAATGGAGAAATGATTTCATGATGAATAAGAATTAAATTTCTTGCAACTCTGTGTCTCACTGTCCCTACGGGTTTAGTCAACAACAATAAAATGTTATGTTTGGTGACAATGAAAATAAGGATTGCTTTGGGTTGAGACATTTCATTTTGTTTTATTTCACTTGTTTTGTATTTCCTTTGCATTCTTCTATCACTGGTAATACCAGGAACTCTCTGGTATAGGAACAGAGACTGGTCATAGCAGACAACCAAGATATTTGAAGTTTATTATAGTTTAATACTAATGTGAAGTTGGTTAAAGGGAAATGTGATACATTAATTGGTATTATTGCTACATTTTTATGCCCTTAACTTTTTTTTTGTTTTGGTTTTAGATCAAGTCAACATTGACTGGTGTATCAACAATGTTTAGATTTACCACTGTAAACAGGGAGTTGAGTTGTCTTTCACCAAGTGAAATGACTCTCCCACCAATGTGACTTCTATGATTGGTGGGAGAAGTTAAATTTTTTAATATATATGTCATGGGATTGATGCTTGTTTGCAGGGAAAGTGAAGGAAGAGAAGGAACAGTAAGGGACTGGTGAATGGACAGTGGTAAGGTGTATTGGAAAAGTACCAAATGGTGGATAGGAGTGATCTGATGGCTGGAGTAAGAATGTGATGTTATAATATGACTAGGTGGATGTATTGGAGATTGGTTGAACCATATTTGAACTTGTGTGTTGCCAGGAAGGACATTTGCCACAAAGCCCTAGATTTATGACCCTAGGAATAAGGGTTTAATGGTTTGAGAGTTGGGTGAGTGGTGTGACTAGAAAAAGTAAAAAATTGGTGGTTTTGAATCCTAATATAAGACTATTTAATGTCATAGAGTCTTGGAGAGTAGTGGAGTATAGGGTTGCTTTGATAAAGTGGGCTAATTAGGCCTAGGAAAGAGGGCAATCAGTAGCAGAAAGGTTCACCAGTCAAGAGATGAAAGCTTGAGGTTTATAGGGGTTAAATAAATATGAAAAGGGTATTAGAAAATATAAAGATATTGCTAGGGTGTTTGGGAAAGTTTCATGAAATTTGAAGATTTCGGTATTGACAAGGCTACTAGCCAGGTCTAGAAGGGCTAAAGTGCAAAATGGTGAAAGGTGAGTTGTTGGGATTTTGTGGAGAGTTGGATCATGGTAGATAGACCATGTTAAGGTGATACAAGGTTTTGGAATTAGTGGAAGGAGTTTGGTTGGATATTTGGTATGTTGGAGGCATTAGGTACACTAGGTGCACTAGGTGACCCAGGAGGGTATTTGAAGTTTGATAAGATTGGATTGAGGAATTGAGATAATGAACTCATAAGTATGGATGTGGAAGTGATCTACCAAGTTAGAGAACTTTATTTGACCTCTAAGTGAGGTTAATTCCTTGAGTGGATTTCAATTAGTTTGTTGAATCCTCAAGTTGAGTTGATCTCCTTAGGGTGATAGTGGAGGGCTCTACATCAGGTCTATTAAGTTTTCCCATGTTACTCTCTTTTGAAGAACAGGTGTTTCCTTGCACTAGAACATTATTCTCAAAGGTTTTTGTGGTACAAGGGAGGGCCTCCAAAATGGAATGCCTTAGATGGTGAGCTTCTCTCAGAAATTGTTAAATCATGATAATTTAATCAAGAGAAGTTTCCATGACCATCTAGGTATAGCTTATGCTATCAAGCAGACAAATCAATGGCCCATATTTTTCTTCATTGTCAATTTTCCCCAAAAATATGTTTATGTCTTTTGATATGATGGGGCTGGCATGGGTCATGCTTCCTTCAGTAAGGACACTTATAAGCACCTAGATAGTTGGCTCTAAAGATCTTAGTAGGCTTTGGAATTTATGGCCAAGGCTACCCTCTAGGGTATCTAGTTGGAGTGCAATGCACAACTATTAAAAAATCAAGCCTCTTCAAGGGTTAGGTGTTGGAACCAGATATGCACAGCTATGAAAACTTATGCATTGACCTTATTAACAAAAGGCTAAAGCAAAATCCCCCATTTGTCCCTCTAAATTAGTGCTCTTAAGCATTGGGAAATTGTTGTACCAACCCCCATTAAGGGATTAGGAGTTCCTAAGACTAGAGGTATAATTGATGTAGAGTGGTTAGTAGAAGTGGTGAAATAATGTAAATGTCTCTTCAATAGCCCAATAACCCCACTAGCCCTTTAGGCTCACCTATGGCTAAATACCCTCAAATCACACAACCTTGCCTCCAAATGACTAAGGTGGACACAAATGATGTAAAATAGATGTTTTAAACAAGAATTAATTAGTTTTGATAGTCTTTGCAACACCCAATAGACAAAACCCTCAAATCTGCCTTCTAGCCCTATAAGCCCCTATTAGCCCTGCTGAACTAGTTTTCACACATTTTCTCTAAATTTTCTCAAACAACTCAAGGAAAAAACTAATGTTTCAGATACCCTTTTTAGGGTTACACAACATATAAAATTTTCAATATAGACTTCTTTGTATCAGATTAGACTTCCTTCATAATGTACCCTTCAAATGGCATAAAAAACAAGCACTTTACAAAGCAACTATGCTTTCTTGCACTCCTTTCCACTCCAAACTTCTAAAAAAGTTAAAATATGACAAAATATGACCAAATCTCAAAGATCTCTGACTTACACCACTTAAATCCCTCAAAACCTCACTTTAAGACCTTGAAACCCTTGTTTCATAGGGTTTTCACAAACACCTATCTCCACACCTTTTGAAGACCAACTAATGGTTTAAACACCTTCAATTTGATGCCCTAGGACATCTAAAAACATAAAACTCCCCTCTTGTTCAAGCAGATTACTCACTGCTACACCACACCTATCAATCCATTAAGGAACACTTCATTGCTCTTCTCCAAACTCACTGCCTTTTCTACAGAAACTCAATTATTTAGCACTAGTGCTGAATTTCAAGGGTTAGTATCTTAATTTACATGTTAATATAATCCATCCCATGAAGCTAGGGCCTAGCAATCTCATGGGATGGTCATTTCTTAAAGGAAAAACAAAACTGTCACGGAAATTTAGAAGAAGACTGCCAATAAATGGACTGTTAGTCGTGTAAACTGTCTCAAAATAGAGTGGAAATCATTCAATGATGAGTGATTGGAACCAAATCAACTTTATAATTCATATGTATGATAGTCTAAGAAATGAAGAATTAAATTGATCAATGAAACAGTACCAAATCAATGCTTTATTTCTTGCTATTTGAGACAGTACCGTACAGCCAGAGTTTACTGTCTTCTTTTTTGCTTCCCCACTTCCATACCAAAGGTACATTAATTATTTAATAACCTATCCTACACCTGTCCCAACTAATTCTAGGTAGTTGGTGGTTTAACTAAATCTAAAAACCCTTTAATTACTAATTCCCTCCAAAATGCTTATGTGACTGTTTACATTTAAAAATTTAAATTTTAAACTTTGCTTTTATGAACATTCTGATTTCCCTAGCTTATCCCACTGACCTATACATGGTCCAATGTATTTATTGAATGCCTCTAAATATGAAAACTACCCAAATGACTCTATCACCCCATTACATTGCATTTATCAACTAGTAGATTGTATTTTTTATCCTATTACATTGTATATTGACCTTTAGACCTTTATCATGAATTTTACATTGTTTATTGAATCCAACACTATCATAAGCCATTATAGGCTTCAAAAATTTCCAATCAACTTGTCTTGATACCATCTTCTCCTTCTTAGTCACTAGAGTCCTCCTTTGCTCAGATGCTCTTCTAGATGCCCCTGCATCAATAATGAGAAGTCTAATGATCCCGATAAAAAATGGGGATACTAAAAAGTGGGACCCCACTCCTAGAGTTGAACTTTGATGAAGCATCAATTTCAAAATTGGTATAACATTGGTGAATTTTTTGTTTTCTATTTTGAATTTTTTAGCATTGTCAACTAGTATGCTATTACAGTAATTTTTTGTTATGTATTTTCTGTGAAACATGTTGCAAACATCAATGCAAACCTGTGTGTTCAATCATAAATCTAGGGATTTAATCATTATTTTGCATCTTGACGAAAGCATCACATGTTTTTCAGGATAAAAAATTCGAAACCTTAGAGAACCATGTCATATTAGAGGACCTTAGAGAAACTTTTTAAATTATTTGAGTTAAAAACATATGTTTGATTACAAAGGTTGATACCCATTCTGAGTTGTAGATTACTCATTTGAGGTTTAAAGTACCTTCATTTTGCATCTTTCATTGCATATCAATAGCATTCTCTATTGTGTTGCATCAAAGGCTGAGCTCATAGGCAAAGAAGATTATGGGTAAGCAAAGAAGATTCATCCTCTTTTTGTCTATTAGTATGTCTACTGCTATTATGTTTGAATTGCTTTCTCAACTTCTAAACAACAACATCCCTCTACAACTTTATATTGAAACAAGTAATTTAAGTAATCTCTACGACTTCATATTGAGATGAGTAATCTATGGCTTCAAGAAACCCACGACTCTGACCATCTTCTATTATGTTGTTGTCTATATTTGAACTTAAGTTTATGTTATGGGTTATAAAAGGTAAGTACATATTGTTTTTTGTATGTCTTATGTTTCTCATTTTTTCCCCTTTGCTTGTTCTTTGCAAGGTTTGGAAAGAAGGTGAAGGCTTGGGAAAAGATGGTCAAGGAATTAAAGAGAATGTTATGGTTAAGAAGAAACGAGACTCCACAGGTCATTTCTCACTATCTTATTATATTTGAATTATTATATATGCTTATCACTCAATTTAATAGATATTTGGAATCTCTTTTTAATGCACTTGCTTCCACTTATCTCCAAATATAGGTGTTAATAAGGCAACTAATAACTAGATATTCAATACTAAGGTATGCTTATCTTCTAAGCCATTTATGCTTTAATTATAATGTTATTTTAGTGTATGCCTATATTTTGGAGTTGTTACAACTTATCATGTTGTAACAAACATGGTTTAATATCATTATGAAGGAATGATTTCTATTTTCAATGATTTTATTTTATATATGCCTATAGGGTAGGACATGGAAGAAAATACCACCATTGCATTTAATCTACCATTGCATTGATCTATCTACTAAGAATTTAACCACGTGCGGAGCAATTCTATCAAAGCTACACAAAAATGCTTTGATGCCAACAAAGCTGTTGATATTGATAGCGATTGTGATGAATTAGTGGACATGAATGTGGATCAACATAGTTATAGTTGTGGTAAAGTTGAGGTAATGTAATAGTTTTCAATTATCTATCCTAATCTTCATGCTTGAAATGTTATTTTAAAAAAATAATTATAGATTTTGCATTTTTCCAGATGTAAGTTAATTTGTCACAATATTTATTAGCTATCTTCATTGCACAATTTAGAATTGTACTTATTTCTTGCCAAGGTTTACATATCATACCCTCTTCCAGCATATGACTTGTACTTGTTTTCTCTTCAGTCTACTGTGCATACATGAAAAGACACTCTCAATAGACCTATCTATAAAGCTCCACAATTTGAGAAGGATGTTGATAGTGAACATGTTGAACTGGATGAGGATCTATATGATATTCAAAGAAGACTTCATGTTAAAAGCAAGGCAAGTTTTATTTATTGTTGTGTATTTCATGGTATTTGTTTTAACACATGCAAGTACTATTTGAGCAAGTAATGGTTGTTTTATTATGTTAATAAGTAAAATGTTTACCTATGTGATAATTATTATGTTAATAAGTCACATAATTACCTATGCACTTTTTGTATTTGCAGAAAAATATTCATGAACTCAAAGTCAGAGTGTTGGATCCATTTGATAGTGCTGCTATTGGTGTTGGGCAGATCCATTCACTATCTATCATACATGGAGAAAACTTGAAAGGAATGAGTGATGCAAATGTAGAACTTGTGAGGGTCACAAGTAACGTACCACTTGTTTATGAAGACAAACTAGATGGAGCGATCCGTCTAAAAGAGAAAGAAGGATCCTTTGCATGGTGGCCAATAATTTTTTTTGGAGAAAATGAATTAGTTGATGTTTATCATGCACTAGATACCAAACATTCATGGTGTATTTAATGAGTTGGAAACTCTTAATAACTTTGATATTTTTAGATATAATTATGTATACTCTCAATGTTGACATTTTATTACTTGATACATATTATATTTTTAAATTGCAGATTACCTTTCTTTCTCATGATGTTGAATATTGTTTGTATATGTTAATATATTTTTAATTTCTTTTATGGTTTACTTCAAGTTTAATATATGCCTTTTTTGCATTATTAAATTTATGTAATTTAATACATTATTTATATCACAACTAAATTAAATACCAATTAATGAGAACCAAAATATAATAGTGATTAAATATACTATTAGTAGATGGAAACATAAGAGTGACAATGACTAAATATATTACCAATCGATATCAATTAATTGTTATTGTGATTAAATAAATGACTAATTATTAACAATGTTGACTAAATTAATGATTAAAATGATCAAATATACTACCAATGGATGGAAATTAGTTGATACAAATGATTAAATATATTACCAATTGACACAAATTAATGATTTTAATGATTAAATAAATGACTATCAAGATTAAATGAATGACCAATTAACAACAACAAATGACTAAATTAATGAGTAAAAATACTACCAAATTGATCATTCAAAAGAACCAACAAATGACTAAAATTTGTTTAGTGACAAATTTGGTGGTGCTACAAATGACTGGAAATAAACTATTACTGGTCATGTGATCAAAATTGGTCATCTATATGTGATTTTTAGTAGTTTTTTTAGTCTAATTTTGCTATTTTTGTACTAGTGAGGGATGGGCACACAAACTTAAGGTCTGATCGGCCATTATGTTGCAGAGATATATTCATGATTAGACTTCGTTGAGTTAGGGTTACTTATTATTGTAGATTTTTTGTAAACCCTAGTTAGGTTTTAACTCCTACCTATGTGCAAAAAGAGGAGATGTATATATTGTATTTTTGGAGCTTTTGAGCTCAGAGTTGGACAATTGTAGAAGAATTTCACTTTTCTTAAGGGTCATCCATGGTATCATTTCTACCCTCTAGCTTATACACTTGTAAATCTCCCATTGATTATTCAAACATTGCAGAGGTATTTTTTGACAATTCTTCATGTCCCTATACTTCCTTTTTCTGATTATCTCTTAGTGAATCGAAGTATATGATGTTTCAGTGATATCTTAGGGTTCCTGATCCCTCTCTCTTTCTACAACTATTGTGTTTTATTGTGGATGATTGGATGTGAATGCTTTTGTGGGTATACTTCAACCCCCTAACAATCTTATCTCATTCCTATGCTGAGTTGTAGAAGTGAATGTTGTTTGCAGGTCATAAATTATGTCTAAGTCCTCAGTAATGCTATTGTTTGTGAAATCCTCTTTTTCCTTGAATAGCCTCTTTCTATTGTAGACCCTTCTATGAAACACTTGTGTAAGCCTATTTAGTGAGTTTTGACCTCCTATACCTAAGTTGTTCATTAATTTCATTCTCTACAGTGAGATCCAAACCCTAATTTTAGTGTATCACCTAGTAGGTAATTTTCTTTCAGTCATTTCCCTTTCCAAGCATTCCTTCTATCCCTTTCCCTCCAAAGTTTACTTTTCATGTCTAGAAGCAAATTAAGGTGATTATCCAAGAGGAACTAGCCTAGAACCCGGAGGTCTCATCTTAGTTAGCATAGGTCCCAGAACCTGGAGATGATTCCCATGTTATACTAGGTTATCAAGACTATGAGAGTTTGAAATGAGGGTGCAAACTTAGTGTATAATAGTTACATGCTAGGTTGCCCAAAAACATGTGGCTAGAGGCTATGAATTTTGATGTTTGTTTAATCAATAGAGGCCCCTCTACTCGTTTGGACTGTGGTATTCGAGAGGAAGCATGGAGTGGTAAGAAGGTGAGTTATTCTTTTCTCAAAACCTTTGGTTGTGAAGCTTTTGCATATATAGATTCTGAAAATAGAACCAAGTTGGAAGCTAAGTCAAAGAAATTTGTATTTTTTGGATATGGAATTGATGAATTTGGTTATAGGCTTTGGGATTTTGAAAATCATAAAATTGTAAGAAGTAGGGATGTCATATTCAATGAGAAAGTATTGTACAAAGATCTGTTAAAGAAGCATGAGAAGAATGAAAATGACTATGTAGTACTAGATGATACTCCAAAAGATGATGTTCCAGTAGTTCCTTATGCTCCACAACAATAGAAACAACAAATACCACACACCCCAGTGAATGTTAGATAGTCAACAAGGCTAAGCAGACCTCTAGAGAGATTCTCTCCATCTTTGTATTCTATTTTATTAACAGATGCTGGTGAACCTGAATGTTATAACGAAGCTATGTAGGTGGATACAAAGCTTCAGTGGGAGTCTGCAATGAAAGATGAAATGGACTCTTTGTTGAAAAATCAAACATGGGATTTATGTAAGTTACCTGCAGGTAAAAGGGCTTTAAAGAATAAATGGGTTTATAGGATGAAAGAAGAGGATGGAGGTAAGAAATTTTTTAAAGCCAGGTTAGTTGTAAAAGGATTTGCATAGAAAAAGGGTATTGATTTTGATAAGATCTTTCTCCAATTGTTAAAATGACTTCTAGCCGTAGTATTTTAATTATTGTGGCTACTGAAGATTTTCATTTAGAGTAGCTTGATGTTAAAACAACTTTTCTTCATGGTGATTTGGATGAAAAAATATATATGGTCCAACCACAAGGATTTGATGTCAAGGGTAAGGAGAATTTGGTGTGAATATTGCAAAAAAATTTATATGGCTTGAAGCAAGCACCTTGTAAATGGTATATTAAATTTGACACTTATATGAATGAAAATGGATACAGTTGGTGTCATTCTGACCATTGTGTTTATTTTAAGAAGCTAGATGATGACAGCTACATTATTTTATGTTTATATGTTGATGATATGCTTGTAGCTGGGTCTAACATGGATCACATTAAGGGGTTGAAACAATAGTTAGCACATTCATTTGCTATGAAGGATTTGGAGGCAGCAAAACAAATCCTTGGTATGAAAATTTGCAAAGATAGGAAAAATAGGAAGTTTTCTTTATCTCAGGATGATTATATTGAGAAGGTGTTGCAACATTTCTCTATGGAGAATGCCAAAGTAATCAACACACCTTTTCTTGGTCATTTGAAATTGACTAAGGAGATGTGTCCTAAGACATCAGAAGAAGAGGCAAAAATTTCTAAGGTACCTTATGCTTTAGCTGTAGGGAGCTTAATGTATGCTATGGTATGTACTAGGCTAGATATTGCACATGTAATAGGAGTCATTAGCTGATATATGAGTAAACTTGGTATTGAGCATTGGAATGTAGTCAAATGGATTCTCAGATATTTGAGAGGTACATCTAGTAAGTGTTTACACTTTAGGGGTTCTACTACTACTACTATCCAAGGCTATGTTGACTCAGATTTGGTAGGAGATATAGATAGTAGGTGGAGTACTAGAGGTTATGTATTTACTATTGGTCGGACAACAGTGAGTTGGATTTCTCGACTACAAAAGGTGGTTTCATTATCCACTACAGAGGTAGAGTATGTTTCTACTACAGAGGCAGCCAAGGAGATGATATGGCTTCAATTCTTCATGGAAGAATTGGGACATCCACAGAAGGATAATTGTTTACATACAGATAGCCGAAGTGCCATTCATCTTGCGAAGAATTCTACTTTGCACTCGAAGATGAAACACATACAGTTGTGGTACCATTTCGTTCAGTCAGTTTTGGATGATGGGAAGTTAAAGCTAGAAAAGAGTCATATAGATGATAATCCAGTAGATATGTTTACAAAGGTAGTAACAAGGGAGAAGTTGAACTCATGTTCAACTTCAGTTGGTCTTCTAGATTGAACAAAATAAAGGAACAACTGAGTCCAGGGTGGTTCGATCCAATGGGAGCCTCATATGGTAGCGGTATTGCTATAGGATTAGTCTCCAAGTGGGAGGTTTTCTAGTGTGGATATTGATCAATCACCAAGTGGGATATTGTTAGCTTGTGGTGACTGATTAGGAAAGTACTATCTAGGAAAGTACTATTGTAATTTTTGGGCTGACATGTTGTAACTCATTCTAACCCTAAAGCAGGAAAATATTGTATAAGATGGCTTAGGGTTAGGGATTTCATTATGTATGATTTTAGTACTTGCAGTGGAATTGAGCTATAAGAGATTACAAATTTTAATCAGGTTGTAGTCACTAGATAATAAAATATTGGACTCACTATTGGTGGACATAGGCCAGGGATTGGGTGAACCACGTTAAATCTTTGTGTATTGTGTCCTCTTTTGTGTGGTTTATTATTTTTTGATATTGGTTATATTTGCATGTAATTTTTATTTCTACCTTGTTAATCCTAACAGAGTCCCTGAGGACTGATCCTTTTCCTTCTTTCTTCTAAGCAAAATCAGGGAAGGGAATTACTCCCAACTTTTCCCTAAGATACTCAAAAGTATCCTTTGGCAAGGGCTTTGTGAATATGTTTTCCAACTAATCTTTAGTACACACATAGTCCAACTTGACTTCTTTATCTGCCACTTTCTCTCTTAGGAAGTGGTACTTGATCTAAATGTGCTTTGTCTATGCATGCATCACAGGGTTCTTTGACATATTGATAGTGCTAGTGTTATCATAGTGAATAATAATAGGATAATCAATTTGAATCCCAAAATCCTTTATCATCTACTTGATCCAAAAAATTATAGAAAAATTCAAGGCGGCTACAACATAATCCACTTCTGATGTTGACTGAGAACTAAAATTTTGTTTCTTTCTTATCCAAGTGACAAGTCTATGACCAGGAAACACTTCTCAACTTGATGTATACTTTACATCATCAACGCATCCTACCCAATCAGCATCAGTATAAACATGAAGTTCAATATTTTCTGAGTTAGGATACCATAGACCATAATCTATAGTTCCCTACAAATATCTGACTATTCTTTTAACTTCCATGAGGTGACTTTTTTTAGGCTCTACTGCAAATCTTCCAACTATACCAACTATATTGGAAATATCAGGTCTAGTTTGAGTAAGATATATGAGTTTACCAATCATAGACTTGTACAATGTTGTATCTACAGCTAGCGAGTCATCTTCTTTTGTAAGCTTGCATCTAGTTGGTGTGGGTGTTACTACTGGCTTGCAATCATCCATCTTGAATTTCTTCAGTTTCTCTTTCACAAATTTTGACTGATTAATAAAAATTCCTTTTTCTAGCTGTTGCACATTTAATCCCAAGAAGTATTTGATAGGACCAATCATACTCATCTCAAATTCATTTTGCATTTCTTTGGCAAATTTTTCACTCAATTTTTCATTACCCCCAAAGATAATGTTATCAACAAATATAGCTACAAGAAGTAGACCTTCAGATATCTCTCTTATAAATAGGTCACAATCTACTACTCCTTTATTGAATCCAATCTTTGTTATATATAGATCATGTCTCTTGTACCATGCTCTAGGGGCTTGCTTAAGTCCATAGAGGGCCTTCTTAAATTTGTATACCATAGAAGGTCTATCTGATAAGGTGAATCCTTTTGGCTTCTTAATGTATACTTCTTCCTTTAGTTCTCCATTCAAGAATGTTGACTTAACATCCATCTAATAAAATTTGAAGTTTTTGAATGTTTCAAAAGCTAGAAAAAACCTAATAGGCTTCTAACCTGCTTACTAGTGCAAAAGTGTCTGAATAGTCAATTCCTTCTCTTTGTGCATATCTGTTACATAGAAATCTTTCTTTGTTCCTTACTACTATACCATCTTCATTCATCTTGTTTCTAAATATCCACTTTGTTCCAATTACATTCTTCTCACTAGGTCTTGGGACCAATTCTCAAGTATCATTGTTGATAATCTAATCTAGTTCTTCTTTCATAGAATCATGCCAATCTAAATCTTTGCATGCATCTTCAATATTTAAGGGTTTAGTCTAAGACAGTAAACATACCACTTCAATGCTAGCTGAGTTCTTTGCTTGTGATCTTGTTAAAACTTTGACTCTCAGATCTCCAATGATGTCTTTCTTTGAATGATTTCTAGATATAAACTTTGGAACCTTAGGTGATGTTGACTCATCAGCTCTAGGATTTTCCTCTTCACTTGTCTCAGGTTCATTGAATAACACATCAATACTATCAAACATTTCTTGAATAACTAACTCACTAGTGGAGGGTCTAGGTTCTTCTTCAATCATGGGTGAGTAATCATGATATCTTTCTTGAACCATAAATTTTTCATCAATCTTAACATGATCACTTTCAATGATCTTCTTTAACCTTAAATTGTAGCATCTATAAGCTTTTCTTTTAGTAGAGTAACCAAAGAAAATACCTTCATCACTTCTTGCATCAAAATTTCCTACTATTTCATCCCTCTTGATGTAGCACTTGCTTCCAAAGATTCTAAAGTATCTTACTGAGGGAACATTACCAAACCATAGCTCATAAGGTGTATTTTCTGCGCTTGGTCTCAATTGTATTCTATTGATGGTATAGACTATTGTATTGACTGCATCTCTCCAATAGGTTTGTGCAACTTTTCCTTCAATCATGATGGTGCACATTGTATCAAGGATGATCATGTTTCTTCTCTCTATAATTCCATTCTATTGAGGGGTTCTAGGTGCACTTAACTGTCTCTTTATGCCATGTTCTTCGTAGTACTTATAGAATCTATCAAATGTGAATTCTCCTCTTCTATCCAATCTCAAACATTTTATCTTTAGTCCAGATTCATTCTCAACCTTAGCTTTGAATATCTTGAACTTCTCAAATGCTTCTTCCTTATATTTTAAGAACACAACCCACATCATCCTAGTATAATCATCAACAAATAGAATGAAATAACTTTCACCATAGGATGATCTTGTTTGATTAGGACCACATAAGTCTATATGAATTAGATCCAACTTGTTCTCAGCTGAATTTTGTTTACTCCTGAATGAGAGTTTCTCACATTCTTTCCCATCACACATTCCCTGCATATAGTATCAACTGGTTTTGCTATGCTAGGTAAATCTCTTTCTACCTTTACATTTCTTATCTTTACTATGTTATCAAAATTGATATGACATAGTCTTTTATGCCACAACCAACTATCATCAATTTTAGCAATGAAACAACTTGCTTCTAAATTAAGTTGGAAAACATTACCTTTAGTCTTTGAGCCTGATGGAATCATAACATCATCCTTGTTGTTAATGATGCATTTTTTGTCTTTGAACTCTAACTAATAACCTTTTTCAAGTAACTGCCCAACACTAAGAAGGTTATGTTTCAAACCATCAACATAGAGAACATCATCAGTATTGTTCTTTCAATCCAATGTGATGGCTGCTCTACCAATGATAGGTTTCGGAGTGTTGTCTCCAAACCTAACCATGCTACCATTGTATTTTTCTAGATTAACAAATCTTCCTTTATCACCTATCATGTGATGTGAACAACCACTATCTATAATCCAATCTGTCCTTATGTCAACTGTGAAATCAATGCTAGCTCTTGTTCTTCTTTCTTATCTTCATGATTTGTCTTATTATTCATTTTCTCTATAATAGAAATCAATTCAATTTCTTCTTCTATTGATTCATCATTTGAGACTCCATCTTTAGCATAGTAACATTCCTTAGAGTACTTAGGTTTGTAGTCATTTTTGAATTTTCTAGTTCTTGTAGGACATTTAGATGCAAAATGACCAATCTTATTACATGAAAAACACTTGAATGGAAATTGACCTTCATATTTTCCTTTTCCTTTCTTCTCTCTTTTGTAAATCATATAAAATAAATCATCTAGTGTTTTCTCTTCATCAATATAATCAAAATTACCAGAAGTGTTTGCAAATTTCTTACCATGGATTGTTGCTTTGAAGTCTCTCTCACTTTTGGGTTCTATCTTCAATCTTGAAATTTCAAAAGCTAATATTTTACTAATCAAGGTCTCTCTCTTGAAATTTGATGTAAGCTTCATGATTTCATCAAGGATGTTGATCTTGCTTTCATATTCTAGAGTGAGAGTAGTCATCAACTTGTCAATAATGTCTTCCTCTAAAAATTTTGCACCATTGTTCCTGATTCCAACAACTACTTCATTGATCCTTTGATTGTAGGCTCTATTGTTTTCTTCAGGTAACATTTCTAATACATTGTATATTTTCTTCTATGTCTTTCTGTGTGCATCCTTTTCTTGTTTATCTCCTTCAAACATGTCTTCAAGGTGCTTCCATATCTTGTGGGCAGTGTCTACTTTCTTTATTTCTAAAAAATTACTATCAGAGAGGGTGTTGATAAGGGATTCTTTAGCTATTGCATTTTGATGAAAAAATTCCTTTTGCCTTTTAGTAGAATTATTCTTTGCAAGGTCTTCTAAGGTAGGGATCTTGGTCACTTTGATAGTTACATGAAAAACTTCAAAAATAATGCATTGCAAATGGGTCACCATCTTGTTCTTCCAATCAAGATAATTATCTCCATCCAACTTAGGACTTTCTTTTCTAAAGAATTCCATATAATCAACCTCAAGTTGTTAAACTTTCTCTCTGAGACAGTTGGCTTTGATACCAATTGTTAAGAATAGTCTCAATAGATACCTGAGAGGCTGGGGTGAATCAGTTATCTACAGGTTTTAATTTTTCATCCACTTAAGTATACTTAAACATAAGCATAAACATAATGAAAGAAGACATAAACACAACACCAATATTTTCATTACAGGGAAACCCAAATAGGTAAAAACCCTGGTGGGAATTGACACCCACTAATATTTTGTACTAGTTTTTTATGATCCTTGTTAGAAGATCCTTAACCCTGTTAGGAGTTGCTTTACAATATAATTAGTACAGTAGACCTAATCAAGGGTTGGACCCTGTTAGGATTCTTTTACAATAGTCCCTGTTAGGGGAGAGGACACACTATTTGAGAGCACACTGCTCAAAGGGGTGAAGGCTACAACCTTTTGTTTAACATATACACACTATAACTGGATTTTGGTGAGCTGTGCTTTGACCTGCTATCTGGATCAATTCCAATGTATAGAAAAAATACTCTACTTGGTCACATAGACCTTCTTCTAATGGTTCAACACTTTGCACACTCTGCTTTGCTCTTCTTGTCAACCATGAATGACACTCAAGAAATCACAAATGACTGCCTATAAATATCTTTCCTCTAAATGATATAATCAAGTTATCCTATTAGAACCACCTTGAAATCATATTAGAGAAACCATAAAAAACTCCAATAAAAATTTAGTTGGCTCTACTAAGCACGTAACACATTCTGGGACCTGTCCAATAAGATAATTGTAGATGCATGCTACAAATTGTTGGCTCTACCAAAACAACTAGATCTTTCTTTTTAAGCTAAATTACTTCATGCACTCTTAACCAAACATCAGTAACTGTAATACCCCAAAAATGGGCTATAGGTTCATTTGTTAGAATAACTAAGAGGGGGGTGAATCATTAGTCTAGTGTCCCAATTCAAAATGTATAATCCAAAACAATTCTACTACTTCTGTAAGTTGGTAAACATAGAATACTTCCACTATCTGTGTATTTACCAATTGACAATCTAACCTCTGTATTAATTACTGATTAAATCTAACATGTAATATGCAAAGTATGATCACAAACAAATATCAGAATCAACACATAACACAAGAGATTTAACGTGGAAACCCTGTAAAGGGAAAAACCACCTGGGAATGGCAACCCAAAATTGTTCACTCTTCTAAAGTGAGGTCAGTGAAGACCCAACCTTGTTAAAGGTTTACAAACACACTGTTAGGTGTTACCTTGTTAGAGGATTTTAGACTAGAAGTTATCATCCAACCAACAGTCACTATAGGGTTGACATGATAACAATCAATCTATGAATGAAACATCAAAAGACTTTCGTAGTCCACTCAGTTAAGAGATTTAACTATGTACAATGGTTAAATGTGTAATAGTAGGTGATCTACCTAAATACAACTTCAATTTGTAGTTATAGATCAATGTTCAGCTCATTCAATATTTCTGACCAATATAACACTTAAGATTCAATATTGTATCAACTTACTATCTGTCTGTAATAACTCTCTGTAGCTCGGTAATTTTTTTGTAGATTGGTTCTTATTAATCAATATGATCAAAAAAACTTCTCCATGTGATTATTCTATAGTATCTTCTTCTTCTAGCATCTTTTCATAATGAAACCAATGTCTCTTATATAGACGAGTAAATCATTTTCTTTTCCTCCATCAGATTTTGCCCCTTAATCATATTCATAGATTTTCCCACTTTAGGCTCCCTTGTCTAATGTGTCAGTAACATGCTTCAATATTCTCCATTTGATCCCTTTTGATTTATGTTAGCCATCGATCTTCATAAAAAAAATTATCTGTTACCTCGATTTCATACACTTTACAGCTCATCACTTTATCTGCTAAACTGATCATTTAATTCCTTTCTATTTTTCTCAGTTAACAAAGAAATACATCAGTGAACACAAGCTCAGTTAATACTATGCTTGGTATACACTACACTTCATCAGTGTATACTGAAATTCTTTATTTACCAACAACACTACTTTGTTTCTTTCAGCTCTATTCTTTATCATATATGAATGCAACATAATAAAGTCAATTCCATCAAGTCATAGAATCATCAACAAGTTACTCAGTGTATTCCTTATCCTCATTTGTCATATACATCTTCCTCATGTAGATGTTTCTATTCTTCATCTCTTTCACCTTCCTTTAGATGTGTCGGTATAGTAACTTACAAGATAAGTATTGTCAAGCTAGTTGACATCAATGACAATATAATACTGATTTAATCATCTTGGATATCTAATCATCAACTCCTCAGTAATCTTGAATTATAGATTCCTTATTCTGGTTCTAAATCAGTTGTATTTCATCAATATCTCCATTTGGTATTGATGGCAACTTAAGTAATATGAAATGTACCATACACATACCAAACATATTTTCTACAACTCTGTGATCAAATTTTGTGGTGTAAGCTCTCCCTAGCTTAATATGTTTAATCACTACGTTACTAAAACATCATTATAAAATATAGCTTTTTCATTATGTAGATATAACCTTTTTAGTTCACAAGTTCCTTTTAGATCATCTCTCCCTTAGATAGTTTGCATCGGTGCAAATCTCCTTTTCTTTTCATATTATTTATCTCTCCCTTTGATAACAATGCTAAGGAAACAAATAAATAATCAGCTCTGTAATAGCTAAGTAACTCTCTAGTGTCCAATACTTCCTTTGTATCTTAGTATACTGATATCCCAATCTATTTTAGTTCTTCAAACTTAATCACAACCTTGAACAAAATTCAAAGTGTGAACTATGTTGCATCAACATGGATGATCTTCTGATAAGATTAGGTTGATGCAACATCCAGATCACATTAGTGACCGATAGATAGGGGATGGACCCCAAGTCTAGTCCTCAAATATTCAAAAGTGTCCTTCGGTACAGGCTTTGTAAAAATGTTTGCAAGTTGTTCTTTAGATGTAACAAATTCTAACTTTACTTGCTTCTCTTGCACTTGTTCTCTTAAGTAGTGATACTTAATTGATATATGATTTGTCTTTGAGTGCATCATAGGATTATTTGAGATATTAATTGCACTTGTGTTGTCATAGTATATGATCACCAGGTTAATGATTACCTCATTCATTCCTTCCAACACTTGTTTGATATATGAAATGTTTGAGCAATTAGTAGCAACAGCAACATACTCTGCTTCAGCTGTAGACTAAGAAATAAAAGCTTTCTTTTTACTTGTCTAGGTTACAAGTCTTTCACCAGAGAAAAATACTCCTCCGGTGGTACTTTTTCCATCATCCACATTTCCAGCCCAATCAGCATTGGTGTAAACTTTCAGCTCAAACTTACCTTAGTTAGGATACCATAATCCATAATCCTCTATCTTTTTTAGATATCTTAAGATTCTTTTAGTAGCAATCATGTGTGATTCTCTAGGATTAGTAGAATATCTAGCAACAATTCGCACAACATGTGCTATATCTAATCTACTATGAACTACATACATGAGCTTACCAATCATGGATTGGTAAAGTGTCTGGTTTACCTCTGTAGTTTCATCTTCCTTTGTCAATTTACTTCCAGTAGCCATCAGTGTTCCCAGAGCTTTAGCATCTTCTATGCCAAATGTCTTCAAGACTTCCTTCATGTACGTGGACTGTGTGATGAATATCCCATCACTCTGTTGTATCACTTGTAATCTAAGAAATAACTTAATCTCTCTGAACATAGACATTTCAAATTCATTCCTCATGTCATCAGCAAAAGATTTGCATATATGATCTTGACCTCCAAAAAAAATATCATCAACAAAAATTTCAACAATGATAATAGTGTCATCAGTATCACCTTTCATGTACAAATTGTTGTTCTCGCCGGTTCTTACAAATCCAATACTTAACAAGTAAGTATGTAGTCTTTCATACCATGCTCTTGGTGCTTGCTTTAAACCATATAAAGCTTTGTATAATGTACATACCATGTTTCAGTTGTCTGGATCAACAAATCCTTTAGGTTGTTCTATGTAGACCTCTTCTTCAAGTATAGCATTCAGAAATGTTGATTTCACATCCATTTGAGAAAACTTATATTTCTTATGTGTAGCATATGCAAGTGACATTCTAACTCCTTCCAATCTAGCAACAGGTGCAAATTTTTCACCATAATCAATGCCTTCTTCCTATGCATATCCCTTGCATACCAAACTCACTTTATTTATTGTTACTTCACCATTTTCATTCATTTTATTTCTGAATATCCATTTAGTACTGATAAGATTCTTATCTTTAGGTCGGGGTACTAAGGACCAAGTTTTGTTTTCTATATTTTTTCTATTTCCTCCTTCATTGCATTAACCCATTCTTCATTTTCTAATCCAACTTTCACATTATTTGGTTCAAATTCACAAACTAAACATGTACCTTGTCTTGTTTTGCTTCTAGTCTGCATTATAGCTTGTCTATTTCCAATAATTTGTGTCTCGGGATGATGTCTTCTGAAAAAACTAGCTAGCACTTAGTTTCTTCTTTCTTATTCATCCTGTTCAGGTTCATTTTCTTCTTGATAGCACCATCTTTTTCATTGGTTTCCCTTTCTTGTTCCTCTAAGTTATTTTCTCATTGATCAGTTATCATAGGTTGCGACTTTAGTAGATAGTCAGGAAGTTCAATGTAAGTGAATCTACCATAGTCTTCTAGTTCCTTTCTTTCTTCTATGGTTATGTCATCATACTCATCAACACGAACATTAGTACTTTCAATCATCTTATTTGTAACCTTATTTAGACATTTGTATGCTTTACTCTTAGTAGAATATCCTAAGAATATTCCTTCATCACCTTTAGAATCAAATTTCCCATTTCTCTTATCCTTTAGAATAAAACATTTGCTTCCAAAAATTCTAAAATAACTTAAATTAGGTTTGTGTCCAAACCATATCTCATAAGATGTCCAGTTGGTGTCCTTCTTCAGTTATACTTAGTTAAGCACATATACAATTGTGCTGAGAGCTTCCCTCCAATATGTCTAAGCAACATTCTTTTGTATCATTAGTGTTCTAGCATAGTCAATGATTAACCTATTCCTTCTTTCAGCAATCCCATTCTGCTGAGGTGTTCTCGGTACAGAGACCTATCTCTTAACACCATTCTCATTATAGAAATTCATAAATTCATCAAAGATAAATTCATCTCCTCTATCAGATCTTAAGCATTTGATTTCTTTTCCAGTCTCTTTTTCTACCTTAGCCTTATACCATTTAAATAACTTAAAATCTTTAGATTTCTCATTCAGAAACATAGCAGTCATCAGTCTAGTGTAGTCATCAACAAAAATAGTAAAGTATCTATCACCATAATAGCTCTGAGTTCTCATAGGACCACATAGGTTGGTATGAACAAATTCAAGTATCTTCTTTGTTGAGTAGTCTTTGCTTTTAAAAATGGACTTAGTCATCTTACCTTTCTGACATTCATGACAAATAGCATGATCTAGTTTTGACAAGTTAGGTAATCCTCTAACTCTTTTCTTCTTACTAATATTGACCATGTTATCAAAATTCACATGACATAACCTTTTATGCCGCAACCATCCATCTTCATCTTTCATTAACAAACAAGAAGATTGATCAATATCAAGATAAAATAGATTACCTCTAGATTGTGTACTAGTTCCAACAAGTCTTCCTTCATCATCATAAATTCTTACAATTCTGCTCTCAAAAGCAAGTCGGTGACCTGAGTTGTTCAGTTGTGCCACACTTATCAAATTGTAGTTCAGTCCATCTACCCAGTATGCATTCTCACATTTTATTCTATCATTAATCATCAGTGAACCTTTACCTCTCACCATACAAGGTGCATCATTTCCCATTCTAACAGATCCACCATCATATTCATCAATTAGATCAAATTTCTCTATATCACCAGTCATATGATGTGTGGAGCCATTGTCTATGATCCATGTATCATTTCTACTTACTTTAGAGATTAGTGTTGTCTCCTCATGTTTCTCTTCTTCCTCTAAATCATCCTTCATAGCAACAAATACTACTTCTACATCATCATTAGTGTTAGATTCAGATTCAAATTCTTTGGCTATGTAACATACCTTTTTCCCTTTGTCATAGCTATCTTGGTTGTCTTTGTTGTTGTGTCAGTAGCCTCTATTGACTCTTCTCCTATAGCTTCCTTCAGATCAGTCTTTGGATCCATCATCATCTTTCTTATTCAGACATCTAGTAGCAATGTGGCCAACTTCTTTACAATTAAAACAAGCTAGAGGTAACTTGCCTCTATATCTTCCCTTACCTTTGGGCAATCTTCTGGCCATAAGAGCTTCAAGCTCATCAAGTTCATCATCGGTATTACTGTCACTATCATTGTTCTTATCAATATTGCTACTAGACTTACCAATCTTCAAAGAGGACATGAAAGTGGATTCAATAGAAGGTACAACACTATTGTCAAAATTATTCAGCTCAAAGGTTGTAAGCTTACTGATCAGAGTGTCAATGGTGAGGTTGGATGTAGCCCTTGTTTCATGAATTGCAGAGATCCTAATCGCATAAACTAGCTACAAATTTTTGATAATCTTGCTTATCACTGTTTCATCATCAATAGCTATGTGAGATGCTCTAATAGCATGTAGTACCTCTTTTAGTCTATTTGTGTATTGCACAATGTTCTCACCTTCTTTCATCTTCATATAATCAAATCAACCTCTTAGGCTTTCTGCTCTGGCTCTCTTGACATTCGCATCTCCACTATATATTAGAGTCAGCTTGTCCCAAATCTTCTTAGCAGTATCACATTCCTTGATGTCATTAAATTTGGCATTGGTACAGGCAGTAGCGATTTCCATCATAGTAATATTTTGTTCATGCCTATCCTTCAATTGATCAAGAGTTAGGGGACCTGGTGTCAGTTCAATGTAGCCATTCTCCATCAAATCTAGTGCAAAATTCCCAATTCCAAATATGTGCAACTTCATCCAGCTTTGCCATACTATGAAGTTATCTTTGTTCAGCTTTGGCACTTCCCTCTTATACATCTTGAGACCTTTTTGTTGAAGTCCTTAAAAATATATTCTAAGCAACCACTCCTCTGATACCAATTGTTAGAATAACTAAGAGGGGGGTGAATCAATTATTCAGTGTCCCAATTCAAAATGTATAATCCAAAACAATTCTACTACTTCTGTAAGTTGATAACCATAGAATACTTCCACTGTCTGTGTATTTACCGATTGACAATCTAAACTCTATATTAATTACCAATTAAATCTAACATGTAATATGAAAAGTATGATCACAAAAAAATATCACATTCAACACATAATACAAGAGATTTAAAGTGGAAACCATGTAAAGGAAAAAACCACTAGGACCGGCAACCCAAAATTGTTCACTCTTCTGAAGGGAGGTCGGTGAAGACCCAACCCTATTAAAGGTTTACAAACACACTGTTAGGTGTGACCTTGTTAGAGGATTTTAGACCAGAAGTTATCGTCCAACTAGTAGTCACTCTGGGGTTGATAGGATGTGAGACCTACCAGACAATCATACTATTACCATTATGTTTTCCATGCTTTCAGTACTTATTTCACAGATATACTAGATTGCTTGGACACATATGTATTTGAGGATCTATTGAATCCTATTTTATATGTTCAGTACCTAATTATGTAATCAGGGTACACTTGAGATACTACATGTTATGTTTCAGTTTTAGATACAATTACATTGCATGTGATGTTATATGATGTTTTAAACTATTGCGATGAAAAGTTAGTTTAGGAAACCAAAGTTATGCTTAGTTGACTGATTTACAGAAATAGTTTTAAACCATGTAGTATTAATGTATTATGTTTATATCATGTTTATTGGACCTACTGATGTGTTCAATGAGTGTGCAGGACAAGTTGACCATGGATCTAAATGTGAGGATCCACTACTGGAGCCTATGTTTATACCGTGCATACCAAGGTCCTCTTTGTATAAAGAAACATGGACCTCATTGTATAGTCTTTTATTTGTATATGTGATTTGCAAGAGTGTATCTAATTTAACAAATGTCTATGTGTATTAGTCATGTCTTTTGTTTTATTAAATATGCCAAATTAGGCAAATGTTGCTTAAGTGTTGACATGGTTAAGTATTTTATTATTGTTTGGGTCAAGGGCTTGACTAGGGTGTAACATTAGGGTCGGATCAACTAACCTTAGGTTGGGAAGTTTCTAGAGGTCAACCAAGACTAGAAATCCGTGCATAAACTTTAGGTGGTGTTTAGGAAGGTCATTTGGGCTCCCATAGGCTAACTGGGGTCATTTTTAGCCACCCAAGTTGATACCTTAGAGGTTAGGGGTCATTTTAAACCCATTCAGAGCCTTAAAAATAATTAATGACCCCTCTAAAGTCAAGGTTTTCACTTTGGTCGAAATTGAAGATTTGTGAGGTTTTGGTTATCCTCTCTCTTCTTTCCAAACTTGCATTCAACTCCATTTATGGTGAAGGAAGGAAAGTGGGAAGAAGGGAATGGAAGTTTCTTCTCCTCTTCTAATTGGCTCCTAGATTTTAGGAGGTTTTCCTATTTAGGAGAAGTTTGGAGTAAGGTTTAGTTGATCATCCACTCTCTAGATTTGGAGACTACTTGTTCGAGAAAGCTTAGGAAGAAGACTAGTTGGAAGGAGTTTCAAGGTTTTTTAGAATTTCAACATTTGCTTCCATCAAGGTAGGCCTTGTGTTATTTTTGTTATTTCTTGCATATGTTTGACCTTGGAGCTCCATTAATGGAGTCCATGGCTTTCTATGGTTCATGTTGTAAATTTTATGTTTTTTAAAAATTTTGTTTTCACTTAGTGATTTCAGTTTGGGATGGGTTTCTTCAAGATTTACTCACTTTAGGGAAGGTGGAGTAACCTTGAAGGGGGTAATAGGATGTAGACCTAGGATTTGTAGAGTCTCCCTTGTGTGGAGGGATAAAACATGGGTTTCCACAATACCCATGATGCCAAACAGGGCCTACGAACACCTCGGGGGGCATAAGGAGACTTAGACTGTATCTCTTGGAGATGGTCTTCCCAAGTCCATGTGTGGCTTGGGATATTTGTATCCTGTTCTGGCTTCTCCACCTGGTAGTTCACCTCTACCCCATTTTTAGGAAGGTCTCTAGGAGGCCTTCCCCTTGTAAAACCCAGCTGGGTATATCATATGATTATCTTTGTGTCTTGCTTATTTCCTTCTTGCTATGGTTGTTTGTTTATACCCCATTTCATATTAGATCCCCTAGCTTGGGGGTGACCTTCAAAAGGCCTAGGTTGGGAGGTGAGCCTCTGTGGTCAACCTTATTCTATTAGGTGTTCAACTAGAATCTTGGAGCTATCAGTTTTGAAAGTTAAAAATTAGTACTTGAGTACCTCATGGTTAAAATTGTTATTCTATACAATTTCATTGTAAGGTTGGAATCATGTTTCTTGTGAACACTCCTTCAAATGTAAATCCTATTTTGAAATTATTGTAATAAGGAATTTACGGAAATGAAAGATATTGATTTCAACTATGTTATGGAAATAGAGAATCATTCAAACATTTTAAATCTTTTCTTTTCAGCTTGTTGAACATTGATATTATTAACGAATAAATAATTAGTTTTGTTGGAAATTAATATATTCTGGAATCAATTATTTATCATGATAATTGTTTGGGCTAAAATGGTAATTATGGAAATGCTTAAGTTAAACTTGAGATCTTTATTGCATAATTTGTTAAATTATTATGCTTAGATTAAGTGTGAGGTTTTATTTCCAAAAAATAGAGTAAATAAATAATAATAGATTTGACACTTAGAATAATTTTGAAATTTTGCAAAATAAATAAAATGATCAGAATTAATACTTTTTTTTGTTCATAATGTTTAGATTGAATTATAGATTCTAATTGTGTTTTTAAAATAAAAGATTATTTGTGCTATATGCCTGTTGTTTTAGTATTTAGGAAAATCTATACTTCACCAATAAATTGATAAATCATATTTTTTTTATTATTATAAACATTAAGTAAATACTTATTGCTTAGATTTAATATTTATACTTAATCGAATAGTGTTGGGCACTTAGGAGATAAAACCTCATTAATTAAAACTTTTTTTAAAAAAAAATAGTTAAGATGCTTTTTTTTAAAATCCCAAATTGGGATTGTGCACAGAGCGCACGAAGATTTTTAACATGGCATGGGGGGGGGGGGTTCCAAAACACCTTCCCACACCCACCTTCTCCCCACTCTGCATCTCCTCTCCTCCTCTTAGCAGCCACAATTGTGGTGCTGATTGGGAAGCCCCGACACCGCCCCACCACTGCTGGAGCAGTGGCGGGTGGAGCGGTGCTTGCACTAGGCCGCCACTCCTCCATCACCCATTCTCTGCCCTCCATCACCTTCCTTTGTCGTATGATTCCTTTGCCACCACCATGAGCAGTGCACCCACATTTACAGACCTCTCCACCCCCACCCTCAGCTCTGCTCCATGCCGAGCCTCTCCTCCGCGCTCCCCTTCACCTGGTGTGCTCGGCTTTGTGTCCTCTTGTACATGAGTTTCAAACATGTCTGCATAGACCCCAAATTTGGGGATTTTCATTGTTAAATGTTAGGTTAAAATCTTTGAATCATGTTTTCTTTTTTAAGTTTTCATATATATATATATATATATATATATATATATGCAATTTGATAAGGTAAGTTTAGTCCTAATACTAACTTCTAGATTTGTTAAATTAGATAAATTATTTTATTTTATTTTTTTCAAATTCGGGCATGTCTAAATTTAGATAAATTAATTTGTATTTAATTTAATTAGACTTTAAATTGGTTGTATTAAATTTGTATAACTGTGATTTAAAATTGTTATTTAAATTTAGGTTTAACATTATAGATATAGATGTTAAAATAGGTGTGTTTCATTTCTATTATCTTGCACTAATTTAGTTTTGTTAAAGTTTGATTTTACTAGTTAAATCTAATGGTATATTAGATGGAGATTTAATACACCAATTATTTTATTAGTAAATCAATAATCTTATTAGTGTAGTTTTATTTTGTTTAAGGTTTATTAAATAGTTTAAATTTTTTTATTATACTAGATATGTATCGATTGATCTTTTATCTTCCTTGGGCCTTGTCTAAGATCTTTATGACCTCTTTAGACTTGATGGCCGACTATCGTGCATAGTTGACTTCTGGTCAACAGTGGTCAAAATACCTTTGTTCACTTTGATTTTCAAACCCAGTGTTCCCTTCACCCCCTAGAACTTGGGTTTTCTTTTTTGCACCAATAAGAGGTGGTTGACTTTTTGGTCAACTATCTCAATTTGTGTGCATTCTCCTTCCTAAGGGCATAGCAGACCCTATAAACTTTCTTCCACATAATTCATAGTATAGTTGACTTTTGGTCAACACTAGTTGACTTCTAGTCAACTATCTTGATTTGTGTGTCTGCCTAAGCTAGTAGCTAAAGGGAAACCTTATAGCTTATTTTAGAGCCATTTGATCTTCACTTGTAGATTTATACTTTGATGGATAACTTTAATATAACTTTGACTCTATCACCACTCCAAAGTCTATAAGGAAGAGGGCCAATTAACAAGGATCAAGAGAGATCCTCCTACACTTTGAGCCTCAATGCTCACATGGGTGTACCATTGATTCACTTCTTGAAAGGAATCACTAAATGATATAAAACTATATACTCTTTAGTAATTGCTTTAAGATTTTATCATTTGAATGTTTATGTGTGTGGCTGATGACAATGAAATGCCTCTAGAGGATGGACCACTGCCTTAACCTAGGGCAAATAGTCACCCAATTACATACATCAACTGAAAATCTTAACTCAAACACAATTGAATGTAGGATAAGTGCTTTGCCTATTACCCCTCTCCCTAAGACACAAGGACATTAGATTCTTGCTTGCTTGCAAACTCACTGAACCCACCTAAAAGACTTTAATCCTAACTTTGTTAGGAACTCAGAGATGACTTCATAATACTCTTTGTTTACCATATGTTAATACACTTTGTGACATTAACATATATGAGCTTAGAACCCAAACAAGAAGACATGCACAAATGCAAGATTGGAACTCAATAACATCCTCATTAATATATTCAAAATCAATACACAATCAGAACAACACAATGATATGAAAAGATACAAAATCCAGCTCCTCTATCAGTAAAACACCATGGACAACTAGCCTAGGAACAAAGAAAGTTTTGGAACCCCTACTCAGTCAAAATTTTGTAACTTATACTCCATAGTCATCTTGGAATTCTCAAAGAGAATGCAACAAGCTATGGATGACTTAGGGTTAGGTTTTCAACCACCCAACCAACTGGAAATGGTCATAAAGTTATTGCAGGGGTGGAAACCCAAGCAACCAGGAGAAAGAAAATCCTGGAATGATCCCCAATCATGAAAAATTCTCTAAGAAGGTACTGAGAATCATGAACAATGCTCAAAATGTCAACCCTACAACACACCTTGAGCACAAAACTACACAGTACAAACCCTACAAATGATCAAAGAACACCCTAGACCACACTGCAATAGCAAGCACCACCAAACCAATCAAAATCGGCTATTAAAACCATAAATTTTGGTACTTCCTATCACTGGAAACCCTCTAGGAATTCAAATTTGAAATCAAACAGCTACTTTCAAGTGCCAACAATGAATCAGCGATCAAAATTTAAATCTCCATCAACTTTAAGTCATGACCATCTGATCTTCATGCCTCGCGGGCTTTTAAACCTTAACTCAACTACCAAAATATTGAGAAACTTTAATTAGGCCTGCATCAGGAAGATCAATAGCCATCACAAGTTTGCATACCCATCTATGATTCTATCAGATTACATGCCCACCATTGGATGAAGAATCTTCTCTCATCTCTGACAACCAGCTGATAAGAAACAAAATCAACAGCTGTCACAAGATCTTAAGCCTTTGAAAAAACACATAAGATTATACGCCATTTGTCGATTCACTGATAGGATCAGGACCCACTGACACATCTGAAAACTAGGTCCCATTGATAGGATACCACCTCATACTATGTGGACCAATCAGAATACTCTGAATCAGTTCTATTTGACACCGAGACCACCACCAAAGATACGTTTGAGACAAATGAGATCAATGGCTGACATAAGATCTCAAGCCTCTGACAGATACCATGAGAACTTATGCCCATTGTTGGATGGATTACGAATGTCAAGACCCACTGACCCATCGGAAAATTAGGTTCCACTGACATGTTTCTGTAAGATTCAAAATCAATGGATGGTGCATGATCTCAAAGGGGAAGAATATTCCTTAAGATCATGCACCGACCATAGATTGAAAATCCTTCACCATAGGCCCCACATTTAGGATCCCTCTCAGCAACACACTGACCAATGAGAGAATGCCAACTGTGCCAATATGGTAGTGGTCCTGTTTAAAAGGAAAGGCAACATCACCCAATGAGATCAATGGTGGTCTTAAGATTTGAAGCCTCTAACACATCGCATGAGAACTTACACCTGTCATTGGATGGAGATGGTGTCAGAGCTAGGCCTAGGGAAAAAAAAAAGCTGAGACATAGGAAAATATAAAGCTCAGGGCTTAGGAAAATTTAAAACTTGCAGGGCTCTGGGAAGTTAGGAAAGATTAACTAGTGACTTAGGAAATATTTAAAGGGAACTGATCGACACATGGAACCTAACTGTGAACATGGTAAAATTGGTCATTTTAAATGACACATGCAAAATATAAGGTTTTAAGTGACCCACGAAAAGGTAATGCAAAAATAAAATAGGGCCAAGGTGATTTTAAATTTAAGGACCCAACAGCTAGATTTATAAAAAAAATTTGCCAAGGCTTTTAGCTAGAGACATGAAAAACATTGCAGAGACTAGGGAAAGAGAGCTAGAGCCATGAAATTTTTGGCACGTGCTAACATGACCTTTGAACTATAGTCAAAATCTCCTTAAATATTAGTTGTTTAATTTATCTCTGCACCATTTTACATGCACATAGGGTTTATGCTCGATAGTGTTCTCTCCTTAGCTGGAATACTATGATGGTTTATAGTTGCTTGGTAAGGTTTTAGAAAAAATTTGTAGTTGTGTTTTGCTCAACTTTTGCGCATGACATTTTGGTATCAAAGGATGTTTTAGTTAACCTTGGGAACCTAAAATACTTCATAGTTGCTAAAATTTTATCTTGTTATGTGTGTAGGATGTCTCCACTCACCCGATTAGCTTGTAGACATGGACAAGGATGTGGACAGGACGTAGGCATGTCTCTTTATCCTAGGAAGAGATATAGCCTGAGGTTAAGGTTTGAGAGGAGAACCAAGATCCACCTCGCAATGTGAATGTAGAATTACTTCAAGCCTTTGAGAACCTTGTAGGACTTATTCTTGATCATATTCCTCTGGTTGTAACATAGAATTTACAACAAGGTATAGAAGGACGTGGGTCCTCAACTAGGGAATGTAGTAGGAGTCCTTCCAGGCTTGAAAAGGTTCAGGCTGAGCCAAAGCTTGGTTCCATCAGGGGACCAGAGCCTCCACCCAGAGATGAGATTATATATGAGAGACCACCTCCTAACACAGGTGATTATATTAGAGAGTTGATTCAACTTAACCCTCCACCTTTTTCGGGATCTATTGAGGGTACAGAGGCTGAATCTTGGCTTATAAGCCTTGGACAATGTTTTGGATTACACCCTGATGGGAGTAATCTTAAGGCACGTATGGCAATTCATCTTTTGTGAGGGACAACCTCCATGTGGTGGAGATGGGAAGAGTTCAAGGGCCACATTGTTATGGACACTCTCACTTGGGAAACCTTCTTGGAAAGGTTTAGGGCCAGATACTTGTGAGATTAGTTCTATCAGTGTCATATAGATGAATTTCATGATCTACAGCAGCAAGGACTTTTAATGGCTCAATATGAGAGAAAATTCCTCAAGCTCCTCCCTTATGTGGATTACATGAAGGATGAAAAACTTCAGGTAAATTTCTTTATGAAGGGATTTAACCACACCATATCTGGCATGGTACACATGAATCCACCAGGAGACTTACACTACATAGTTGAGAAAGAAGTGATTGTTAAGGATATTAGTAGAAGATCTCATAACTATAACTCTGCACCTCAGAGTTATGGTTACTAGAAACCCCCTTGGAAGGGTAATCATAGGAATAATTTAGGGAATTTCAAAGTCCCACAGCCTCAGCAGCAGCAGTCCCAGCAGAGTTAGGCACCGAAGCCACCTCAGTGACAATAGGGCTCAAAGCCCAAGCAGTGGAACTCTCAGGGTTCCAAGAGGGGATAAAAATTATAGGCTCCTTATACACCCCTAGCATAGTCACATCAGCCCTATAAGGAGGGTTATAGTGGGTCTACTCAGATAGGAGGATCACAATAGTCCACGCCTCAGGGCATTTAGGTTCAAAATCATGGGCCATGTTATACTTGTGGTGCCATGGGGCACATATCTAGGGAATTTCCTCAGAATGACAATCATTGGGCAATAATGTCTGAGCCTACAATTGGGGACATGGGCTGGTCCCACAAAGTGTTTGCAGTGGTAGAGAACCGTTAGGTAGAACACAAGGCCTCCATCATCGAGGCATCAGGTATGATCAGAGGTAGTGTAGTCTCTATCCTTTTTGATACTAGAGCTACTGACTCCTTTGTTTCTCCATTGGTCATGGAGTGTTGTAGGCTAGTGGTAGCTAGGTAGGATCTTAGATGGAAATTTGAGTTAGCTTTAGGACCTAGAGTTTCGATTACCTCTTTGGTTAGGGAGTGCCCGATTAAGATTACTAGTTTAACCACCTTAGGAGACCTTAGAGTTACACCTCTTGGATCTTATGGACTAGTTCTTGGCATGGATTGGCCTTATGCTCATTGGGTCAATCTAGATTGTTGTAAGAAGTTGGTTGAATGTTTGGATGATGATGGCAATGCTACTATGATATCTAGAATCTAGAGGTCGGTATTCCTTTGTATGATCTCCACTATGTAGCTTAAGCAAAGCATGCGGAAGGGATGTCAGATGTTTTCTATCACCATCAGCAATAGGGAAGATGAGGCTGAAATAAAAACCTCATTTGATGACCATCTCATACTACAAGAGTATGTAGATGTGCTTCCCTTAGAGCTACCTAGTATGCCACCTCGAAGGGTAGTAGACTTTCATATAGATCTTCTTCCAGGAGTAGAACCAGTTTCCAGAGCACCTTATAGGATGACCACTAATGAACTTAATGAGCTCAAGTTGCAACTTGAGGAGCTATTAGAGAAAGGACACATTTGTCCTAGAGTTTCTCCTTGGGGTACACCTATGATGTTCATGAAGAAGAAGGAAAAATCTCTTAGGTTGTGTATGGATTACCCATAGTTGAACAAGGTAACCATCAAGAATCAGTATCTACTTCCTAGGATTGATGAGCTATTTGATCAGCTTCAGGGCACCAAAGTGTTCTCCAAGATTGACCTTAAGTCAGGTTATCACCAATTAAGGATAGTGGATAGTGATATCCACAAGACCACATTCTATACTAGATATGGCCACTATGAGTTCACCGTGGTACAATTTGGTCTTACAAATGCTCCAGTTGTATTCATGAGTCTTATTAATGGAGTATTTCATACCTTTCTCAACAAGTTCATGGTGGTATTCCTTGACAATATCTTGATCTATTCGAAGGATGAGAGAGAGCATGAAGAGCACCTGAGACAAGTTTTGCAGTGCCTTAGAGATAATCAGCTTTATGGTAGCTTGTTGAAATGTGCCTTCTTCAGGAATGAGTTCAAGTATTTGGGCCATGTAATATCTACTGATGGGATCTCAGTAGACCCATCGAATATTGAAGCTATTATGAATTGGCCAGCACCTACCTCAGTGACTGAAGTGAGAAACTTCATGGGTTTAGTGGGTTATTATAGATGGTTTGTTGAAGGGTTCTCTCGAGTAGCACACCCTATTAATTCTCTTCAATAAAAGGGAAAGAAGTTTGAGTGGACTGAGAAGTGGGAATGAGCTTTCCAGGAGCTCAAGAGAGCATTGACCAGTGCACCCATCCTTGTTGTGTCAGAGCCTTTAGTAGAGTTTGTGGTTTGTATAGATGCTTCCTTAGATGGTTTAGGGGTAGTTCTTATGCAAGATGGGTGAGCTATAGCCTATGAGTCCAGGAAGCTGAAGACTCATGAGCTCAACTATCCTACCCATGATCTCAAACTTGTAGTAGTGGTGCATGCTTTAGTGAGATGGTGACACTTCCTTTTAGGACATCGATTCAAACTTCATTCAGACCATTAGAGTCTATAGTACATCTTCACATAGCCGAACCTTAATGCTAGGCTCAAAGATGGATGGATTTCTTGTGTGAATATGATTTTGATGTTCACTACATCAAGGGAAAATAGAATGTTGTCGTAGATGCTTTGAGTAGGAGACAACATGAGCTTTCTTCCATGTCTATAGACATAGATTTGGGAGGTTGTATTCTTCATCACTTGCATAATGGTGATTTATATGCAGAAGTGAGTGAGTTGATTTGGTCTCAGAGACCCCTTGAGGGGAAGTATGTAGATTATTCCTTGGAGTCAAATGGACTCTTACATCATAGAGGACACATCTATGTACCTTCTTCTAAAGGATTGTGAGAGTTTTTCATGCTAGAGGCCCATAGAGCCCCTTATGCAGCTCATCCCAGAGTCAAGAAGATGCATACTAATTTGAGACAGTTATATCATTGGCCAGGCATGAGGATGTAGATTGCTGAGTTGGCAGCTAGGTGTCTACAATGCCAGAGGGTGAAGGTGGAGCACTGACATCCAAGTGGTCTACTTCAGCCTCATGAGATACTAGTGTGGAAGTGGGACACCATATCTATGGACTTCATTGTTGGTCTAGGTATGTCATCTTGTTGACACGATGCCATCATGGTGATAGTGTACAAGTTGACCAAGGTGGCTCATTTTTCACCAGTGCATACTACCTTTACTACACCATCAGTGGCATAAGTATCAATACATAATAACATCCTCATTAATATATTCAGAATCAATACATAATTGAAACAAAACAAGGATAGGAAAAGATACAAAATCCAACTCTATCAGTAAAACACCATGGACAACTAGCTTGGGACCAAAGAAAGTTTTGGAACCCCTACTCAGTCAAAATTCTGTAACTTATACTCCCTAGTCATCTTGGAATTCTCAAAGAGAATGCAACAAGCTATGGATGACTTAGGGTTAGGGTTTCAACCACCTAACCAACTAGAAATGGTCATAAAGTTATTACAGGGGTGGAAACCTAGGCAACCAGGAGAAAGAAAATCATGGAATGATCCTCAATCATGAAAAATTCTCTAAGAAGGTACTGAGAATCATGAACAATGCTCAAAATGTCAACCCTGCAACACACCTTGAGCACAAAACCACACAATACAAACCCTTCAGATGATCAAAGAACACCCTGGAGCACACTGCAATAGCAAGTGCCACCAAACCAATCAAAATCAGCTGTTAAAACCATAAATTATGGTACTTCTTGTCACTGGAAACCCTCTGCAAATTCAAATTTGAAATCAAATGGCTACTTTCAAGTGCCAACATTGAATCGGCAGTCAAAATTTAAATCTCCATCAACTTTAAGTCATGACCATCTGATCTTCATGCCTTGTAGGCTTTTAAAACTTAACTCAACCACCAAAAGACTGAGAAACTTTAACCAGGCCCGCATAAGGAAGATTGACAACCATCACAAGTTCACATACCCATCTGAGATTCTATCAGATTACATGCCCACTGTCAGATGAAGAATCTTCTCTTGTCTCTGACAAACATCTGATAGGAAACAAAATCAATAGTTGTCACAAGATCTTAAGCCTCTGACAAAACCCATAAGATTATATGTCATTCGTTGATTCACTGATAGAATCAGGACCCACTGACACATTCAAAAATTGGGTCCCATCGATAGGATTCCACCTCATACTACATGGACCAATTAGAACACTTCGTATCAGCTCTATCTAACACCGGGACCACCACCAAAGATAGTTTTGAGACAAATGAGATCAACGGCTGGCGTGAGATCTCAAGCCTCTGACAGATTCCATGAGAACTTATGCCCATCGTTGGATGGATTATGGATGTTTAGGACCCAGTGACCCATTGGAAAATTAGGTCCCACTGACATGTTTCAGTAAGATTCAAAATCAACGAATGGTGCATGATCTCAAAGGGGAAGAATATTCCTTAAGATCATGCGCCGACCATAGATTGAAAAGCCTTCACTGCAGGCACCACATTTAGGATCCCTCTTAGCAACACACTGACCAATGAGAGAATGCCAACTATGCCAACATGGTAGTGGACCCGCTTAAAAGAAAAGGCAACATCACCCAATGAGATCAACGGTGGTCTTAAGATCTGAAGCCTCTGACACATTGTATGATAACTTACACCTGTCATTAGATGGAGATGGTGTCAGAGCTAGGCCCAGGGAAAAAATAAAGCTAAGACAGGAAAATATAAAGCTCAGGACTTAGGAAAATTTAAAACTTGCAGGGCTCTGGGAACTCAGGAAATATTAACCGATGACTTAGGAAATATTTAAAGGGGACCCACAGACACATGAAACCTAACCATGAACATAGTAAAATTGGTCATTTTCAATGACACATGCAAAATATAAGGTTTTAAGTGACCCGCAAAAAGGTAACACAAAAATAAAATAGGGCCCAGGCAATTTTAAATTTAAGGACCCAATAGCTAGATTTTTAAAAATATTTTGCCAAGGGTTTTAGTCGGAGACATGAAAAACATTGCAAACACTAGGGGAAGAGAGCTAGAGCCATAAAATTTTTGGCACAAGCTAACAATGGCTTTGTCTGGGGATCTATGCCTCTTGCAAGCATAGCAAGGACTTGGAATCACTAATTTAAAGCAAACGATCCCACTGGAAAAATTGCAGACAACAAGGAACAAGCATGGCAGAACAGGCAAAAGGACCAAAAACTGACAAACCAAGACAAAATAGGGTAGGGGCATGTAGCTTATTTATAGAATTTACAAAATGTACAAACCTAACTACTGTTCATGGAAAATAGAATACCTCAATTGAAGTATTTCTTCAAGAATTTTCCATGAACTAGCAATTCCTGAATCTCACCATTTAATTCTTTGGTAATGTATAAACCTTGGCCCCATTTCGCATGAATTAGATATGGCCCTAGCCAGATGGGATCAAATTTACCATGTTTCCCCTTATCCTCCAGTCTGGAATTCCAAGCTAACACCAAATTACCAGGTTCAAACTTTCTGTCAACAGTCTTCTTATCATATAAATTCTTAACCTGCAACTACAATTTGGCATTCCTTGCAACTGATTCTCTTCTAGTCTCATCCAACCTAATGAGGTCCTCAATTCTCAACTGCATCTCATCATCTATGTCATCATCATATAGCTAAACAAATTTATACATTTCCAATAAGTTATTTTGAGGCATTCTTGCATGAATTCCATATACTAGGTCAAATGGTGCACAACCAATTTCCCTCTTCATAGTTACCCTATCAGCCCATAGAGCTAATGGTAGCTTTGAATTCCATGCCCTCTTATTCTTTTCAAGAATTCTCTTTAATATTTTAATCAAACTCTTATTAGTAGATTCTGTCTGACCATTTCCTTGTGGATGATAAGGTGAGGAATTAGAAATTTGAATTTCCAAACCTTTGCAAAAGTCCTTATATTTAGCAGACCTAAAGCACATGGAATTATCACTTACTATTCTCTTAGGGCACCCAAACCTTGTAACAATATTATTCATCATAAAATCAATTACCACCCTACTAGTTGCATTTCTTGTAGGTATAGCTTCTACCCACTTTGTAAAGTAATCAGTGGCAACTAAGATCCATTAGCACCCTCCACTTGACTTGTTTGGTATCTCCCATATAAAATCAATTCCCCATTGTTGGAAAGGAGCTTGAACTTCTACTGGTTTTAATGGAAAATTTCCTAAAAATTTAAGCTTACCAGAGAACCTTTGACAAGCATCACACCTCCTCACCAACTATTTTGCATCCTTGAAGATTGTGAGCCACCAGAATCCTACTCTCAAGATCTTATGAGTAGTTGTTTTACCCATATAATGTCCACCACAAAATCCCTCATGCATTTCTTTCAACAGCTTGTTAGCCTGATCTTCATCTACACACTTCAAAAATATGCAATCCAAATTCTTCCTATACAATTTACACTTCACAATTACATACTTGATGGCCTGTAATTTTAATGTCCTTTTTTTATTATCATTCATGTTATCTAGACATCTCATACTTCTCAAGTAATAGATGATATCCTAATACTAGATACAATCATCCATATCACATGTGTAATCAATTTCAGAATGATTTACCTGATTTGCATCAAGATTGGATTGGGCCATCAGTTTTTCCAATCCTTGTCCTCTAACCAACTTAGTAATCTAGACCTCAACACTGAATTCTTGGATCCTATTGATCCATCTGCATCTTCTTCCAGACACCTCTTGCTGTGAGAAAATATCCTTCACAGCTACACTTGGCACAAAAGCAATCACAATTGCCCCCATCAAGTAACACCTAAAAGCCTTGATTGCCTTCACAAGTGCATAAGCCTATTTTTCATGTATGTCATACTTCAATTCTATAGCCTACAAAGATTTACTGAAAAATGCAATAGGCTACTCAAAACCATCCTTATTCTTTTGTAACAAAACTGCAACAATAGTGTGAAAAGATGCAAAGGAAAAGATATGCATTGGGACATTATAATCAGGTGCCTTAAGTACTGGTGCATCTTTGATAGCCTGCTTGATATTTTTGAAAGCCTCATCAGGTTCACCCTCCCAATTGATTACAGATCCCTTCTTCAACATCTTCGAAATAGGTCTAGTAACCTCTACAAAATTTGTCACAAACCTCAAGAAATTGACCTAACCAAAGAAGGACTGAATTCCTTTAACATTATTTGGTCTCTAAATTTTATCAATGGTTGCTACCCTCTCAGGGTCAATTCTCACTCCTTGCTTCCAAACCAAGTGGCCAAGCAACTTACCTTCAATGACACCAAAAGCACATTTCCTTGGGTTTAAAGAAATGCCAAATTCCAAGGCCCTCACAAATATTCTTTCTAAATGAGTGCAATGGTCTTCTTCCTCCTTGGAATAGGTAGTTAGATCATCTTGATATATGACAAGGAAATCATTTATGAAATCTGAAAAGGCAACATCCATTGCCCTCTGAAAGGTAGCACCAACATTTGTGAGGCCAAAAGGCATTCTCACATAAACATATGTCCCCCAAGGTGTTGTGAAAGTTGTCTTGAATTGCTCTGATTCCTTAACAATGACCTGATTGTAGCTAGAGAAACCATCCATCATAGACATCAATTCTGATCTGGTTACTCTCTGCAACATAGCTTCCATATTGGGCAGACAATAATTATCCTTTAATGAGCTGATGTTCAGATTCTTGAAGTCCACACAAAGCCTAATGTCACCATTCTTTTTTCTCATAGGAACAAGGTTTGACACCCAAGAAGAGTGCCTTATAGGCTTGATAATTCCAACATCTCTCAGCTTCATTAACTCTTCTTGCATCTTGGGTGCCAAAGTGGGATTAATAGGCCTTTGTTTTTGCCAGAAAGTTTTAGCATCTTCTTTCAATGGAATAATATGCTGAAACAAATCTTCTCTATAAACCTTTAGGTCATCATATGACCATGCAAAAACATGCTTGAATTTTCTCAATAATTCAATCAAATATTTCTTTATCTTTTGAGATATATCTCAACAATGTATACCTTCTTAGGTGCCTCATGTGTTCCAAGATTTATCTCCTCTAGATCAGCATGATCTTCTCTTTTGATATTCTTTTGAACTCTATCTTGGTTATCAAAGACAATCTCCAAAACAACAAGCCCCTTGGGCACCTTGTTAGTTCTAAGCTGAATGATCTCATTACCAAAGACAACCTCCCTTCCTTCTATTGACTCAACCAAGGCTAAACAATCAAATTCCTAACCATGATATTGATCCTCACAACCCATAAGCTTCAAGATATCATTATCATCATTAAAAATTTGCCAATTCTCAATATTATCTGGTATGCTAGACCTAGCCTAAATTTCAACTTTAGAGATACCAAAAAATGTAATATCATTGGGATTGATTGCAATATTGGCTAACAAGTCAGCCATCTTATTGTTACTCCTATCCTTCCACTCAATATTGAAGACATCAAAATGTTCAATCAAATGCCAAACTACATTCCTATATTGTTTCAACCTCTTGTTCTTGGAAGCATATATTGACCTGACTTGGGACACCACCAAGTCAGAATCACCAACAACACTTAAACACTTAATACCATGCTTTTGTGCCAACCTCAATCCTAACAACAAAGCCTCATATTCTGCTATATTGTTGGTACAAAAGAAATTCAATGTGAAAGAAAATTTGTAGGTATTTCCATCAGGGGAAATAAGTAAAATACCTGCTCCTGCACCATCTTTGCAATTTGCACCATCAAAGTACATTACTCATAAATCACCCTTCATAGAATTAGCACTTACCTCAATAGAGATAGGTGACAAAATAGGTTCCTCTTCAAATACAGGGATCTCTTCCCTAAAAGCATTAATATCAGTATCCACAAAACATGTAGTTTCATTATCAATATTTCTCTCAATCATGTGGCATACTCATGGCTCTCGTTTAATCTTGAAAAACTAAACATCAATCTTGAAAGTGGCATAGGACAGATCACATTGTAAACTTCCACCCATGGCAGTACTCCACCTTCTATATAGAAGCATCCCATAATGAGGAGGGATATCCACCACCAAAACAATCATTGTTAACTCTTTCTCTCGATATACTGCCAGCCTATATGGCATTGCATTAATAGTCCCAATAATTGGTACCTCCCTCTGAGCCATTGCACAACATCTACCTTGACCTATATGAACTTTAAGGCCCAACTTCTCCATGATTTTGAAAGGCATGATAGTAGTAGAGGCACCACTATCAATCATACAATTTCTCAACTTCATTCCATTCACAAGAACACTTAAAAAGAATGGAACAATATTTTCAAGGCTGGCATTGATAGAACTATACAAGTATATTGGAGGAATTTGAAAAACAATTCCCTAAGCAACAACACCTTTCAAAGCCTTATCTTGTGATCCATTGCATGCAACATCATTTTTATGAACATTACCTACCCATGCAAAAGCTCTATCTTTGTGTTCAGGGATCCTCAACAATTCTAACAATGGAACCTTAACTATAATTTGGGATAATATAGATAACATATCAACAAGAGCAGAAGAAGGAATCTCAATCTACACTGCCTTAATATGCTTTTGCTTATCTGACACATTAGGTGTATTGGCCACCCTCATTTTTTCAATCTTAGCCATTGTGTTAACTGGCCTCTCAATCTCACTAGAAATATTTTCAATTCCAACTCCCTTAGGCTCACAATTATTACCTTTTACATTCTTGAATTTCACCATGTGATCACCTTTTGATTTGTTCTCATTAGGTTCTCGAGAGTTGGTACTCTTTATAAACATTCCTGCAGCTTTATCATTTATATTCCTTGCCACCATGCCTCTGGTTTACACTTGGGCAATCATTTCTGTAGTAATCCTATCCATCTCTTCTCTAGAAGGTCTTCTCAAATTTACTAGCTCAGAAGAAGAGTTCATATTACATGTCTTCCTATCAATGTCTTCACTATCAGAAAAAACTTCTTGATGAAAAGGGGTTTGATCATGTCTCTTTACATTTACATCTGCCTCTTCCTCAAAATTAGAATCATCTCCATATCCTAGATATGAAGAAGCCATGTTACATCCAACATCATCCTGATCTTCTTCTTAATCTATCTCCTCATTGCCACAATCTTGATTTGTAGCTATGGAATGTGCAACCATAGAATGCTCTGCAAAATGAGGGGACTGGCATGCAACACACTATGGTATGTCCTCCATGACATTTATTGAAGCTTTTTGTAGAGGTTTAGGGACACCTCTATCATTTTTTCCTCTTATAGTAGGGACAATAGGCTTTCCATCCTTCCATTAGGTGTTGTAGGGGTAGTTCTGCAATCTATTCTTCTTATTAAAATTTTTGTTGAACTAAGGCCTCTCATTGGTAGGAGCACTGATGTTCCTATTTTTAGGTGCCTTCAAATCCTTCAATGCATTAAGCACCTTATCCAATTTATCTTCATCCTGCCTCTTAGCTCCAACATTCTTATCATTTTCCCTTTTGTATTTCTTGTCCCCAAACAACTTTGGGTCATCTCTCTTTCCCCCCAATTTTTCTCATATTTTCATATTGTTCTGAATATTGACAGCAATCCTAAAAGCATCCCTAAGAGTTCTTGGTTCTTTGTCCCTCAACAAATACCCCATTTTTTCATCAAATGCATTGAAATATGTGGTCAGATAGACATTGTCATCTAACCGCATAACTCGGAACAACTTATGCATACCCTTCTTAAATCTCATGTTGAATTCAGCTGTAGTCTTGTTAGCACTGGTAAAAATTTCATGGTTCTACCCCTTTTTATTCTGGTCTCTGCAGTATTTTCTAGGTTTTTGGATTAAAACCCTTGTTAATTTTAGAAATATAGCTATTGGAAGTTTAAAAAATTCAAAATACCCTAGCCCTTTTCTATTTTGGTGTTGCTTTTTCATCCCACTTAAAACTTTTATCCACATGTGCCTTTTAAAAATTTGCTTTACCTTATGTGCAGTTAGGTTTTTCATGTGTCGGTGGGGTCCAGTTTAATATTTCCTATGTCCTCAGTTATTTTTTCCTAGGTCTTCATGCCCAGCAGTGATTTAATGTTTCCCTAAGTTGTATTTTAATTTTTCCTAAGTTCTCGACTTCATTATTTCCTTGGTCCCCTCTCGGATAGTATCTTCATTCGACGGTGGCTGTATCTTCTCATGAGATGTGTCAGAGGCTTGCAAACTTAAGATGGCCATTGATTCATTTTTATGATGTAACCCTTTCAATGCAGATGAGTCCACTACCAGGTAGGCTCACGTGGTGGTCTATCATTCATCGAAATATCCTATAAGACACGATGGGCCTGGTATCTCAATCAGGTGATTCCTGATCAACTGTTGGTGTAAAAGCACATAGAATCTTTGGAGCCTTTCAGATCTTGCACCAGCCATCCGATCTTCCAGGTGGTATAAAGTTCTTGATGGGTCCTAACTATTAGGTGTTCCATGTTAGCATTTTCCTATTGGTCCATGGGTAAACAACTTAGCATGTGTCAATGGGACCTAATTTTTTGATGGGTCAGAGGGTCTTGACATCCATAATCCATCCAATGATGGGTGTAAGTTCTCATGGAACTTGTCAGAAGCTTGAGATCTTACGCTAGCCGTTGATCTCATTTATCTCAAACGTATCTTTGGCTATGGCCCCAGTGTCAGGTGGAGCTGATTTAGAGTGTTTTGATTGGTCTGAATGTTGCTAACTGTATTGTGTCAGTGGGGCCAATTTTCTTTGAAGCAGGGTAAGATTCTTAATCGATGAATGGCGTATGTTTTGATAGAATCTTAGAGGTCTATGGGAAGATGAGATAGTTATTGATCTTCCAGATGCAGGCCCAGTTAGTTTCTCAGTTTGTTGGTAGTCTGGGTAATTTTGTTTAGCGGTTCCAATAAGTTTGAGGGGTTTCACTCATTCGCGAGAAGATTTGGTGATATTCTAAAGAGTCTGGTGATTTGGTGGAGGAGGCTCGTGTAATCACTAAATTTTTTAGGGGTAGTATAAATTGTTTTGCAAATTGGTGGAACCCTTCAGTTGCCAATTCACCAAAAGTGACTGAGGTTCTTTTTAAAAAGATAAATCACTAAGCTCATGAAAAGGAGGGATCTGACGGTCAAGACTTAACATTGAATCAATTTTAAATAGGGACCACCAATTTTTTGCAGGTGCCATAAAGTGATCATTTATATTCAAATTCAAATTTTTGTAGAGGGTTTGCAATGATAGAAAATACCTGAATTCAATTTTTGAGTGGCTAGAGTGGGTGAAAATGGTTGTGAACTATTGCAATGTGGTCAAGGCTGCCATGGGTAGTTGTAGAGGAATGTCTTACCGTGAGAATGTAAATGAGGCAGTACTCAAGATGTGTTGCAAGGGTCATTTTTCTTGGATTTCTTGGGGTTTTGTGATGATTTTGTACTTGAGACCGGTACAGGACTAGATAGCTATTGAAATTGAACTATTTTGAGCTTACCGACTGTGCCTTGGTCCTTGTCGTGTCTATGTTAACTCCTTAGTGGTGTTAGGTGGTTTTGAATTTTTGAATTGGGAATGATCATTATGCTTGTATTGTTATCCTGATATAAAGGAAATTTTTATGATCATTCGAGGTTATTGGGGAGTAAGGGATTCAAATATTTTGGTTGTGAGTCCTCTTCTCAATCTGAATTGTAATGATTTGTTTTAGTATTTGTTGATAGTAGAAAGAAAGTTGTAGGTCTAAGCTATAATTTTCAAGCATGGTTTGCTTGGACTAATTGTATACACTTGAGGATTCTTCATACTTAATGTAGATACATGATTCTTTTCTCTCCTTTGTGTCAACACAGATAGATTTTGAACTTTCTAGTTCATTGCATATTAATTTATGTATGTGTCTTCATTCTTGAGTTCTGATCTAGGATTAGATGAAATAATGCTCTAGATGGGACATAGATTTATCTCTTGTCTATGTAAGGATATTCTATAAGTAGTAAAGGATATTGTAAATGTGTTTATGGCTTTGAATCTCAGATATACTCTGGTGTGTGTGTGTATAGTTTGTCTAAGAGATTCTGCCCAATGGATGAGGCACTGGCCTAGATGAGTACTTCTTTATTAACATATATTGATAGAGGTTGTTATGATTCAAACACATAAATTAAGAACCATTCCTAAACTTTAAGTCTTTGGTTGTAATGTTCTACCCTATAGTAATGGAGAGTTAATGAATGTGAGGTTAGCATTTAGCACTTTCTTACTATTCAATCTATTGTTTACACCCAGTCTTTTGTGTGTGAAGTATAATTTTCACTAGATTAGGTGCACCCGCCTTGGTTTTGCAGATCCTAAAGTAGAAGAGGGCAGTCTTGTCCCTTTAGTTGGTCTAGCTACCCTAAGATCCCTATACATTTTGGAGCTAACCATTCCTAAAATCTATCTGAGGGTATATTGGTAGCCTAGGAGCATAAGCATCATTTTGAACACCAACAAGATGGTGAATTTGCTGGGGAAATGTTACACAAGTTTATTTTAACCAGTGGGTCATCATTGGAAGAAACATGGTTATTCTTGTCCCTTGTCTTATCTAGCTCATTTGGGTATTTTGTAAAGTGAGGAAGTTGTATTGTAATATTCCCAATATACTTGGGTGGCAACTAAAACATCTCTGCAATAGTGCTAGTCAGTAGATTTTTATCAAATGAGTTATAGAGGTACTAGGTCCCAGAGGAATGAACATCCTGAAAACATAATGGAAGAAGGTATTCCAAGCACTTCTAGGCCTAGTCAGACAAGGGGAGGAAAGAAGAGAAGAAATGTCTCTCATACTTGGAGAAATAAGAAAGATACAAGACAAGGGACTCAAATCAAGCCTGGTCAAGAAGAAAATAATTTAGAATATGAAGAGGCTATTGATTTGGGATTGAACTAGTATGAGGATGAAATTCAAGTGGGAGATGATGAGTCTAAGACTACTCTCCCAGAATCAAAAGAGATCTTTGAAGAGGTCTATGAATTGGAAAGAAGGGTCCAAGAACAACTTGCCATCAGGAAACAAAGAGAAAAAGATAAAGAAGATAAAGTAAGACAAGCCATGATAAGGGTTGATCAGCTAAAGAGGTAGTTGTTAGATTTGGAGGCAATTAACTTTGTCCCAGAGCCTGAAAGAGCAGAGGAATGGCCTATTGTGTATAAAACACATGAGATAACTAGGCCTAGAGATAAGGGGAAAAAAAAAACTATTGGACTGCAGATTAGTGAACAGATTCATGTGGAAAACCCATTAGATCAAGGGTTGAGATTAGATGCAGACCTTGAGAGGGCTAGAAAAGAGAAAGAAATGTGGGCTAAAGAACTAGAGAAGGAAAAGTTGGAGGCTACTGCAATAGAAATGAGGAAGAAGATTGATTTTCTCAAGCATACCTCAGGGCCTTCAAATGTTCCTGCTTCTTTCTTGGGGCAAGGTGGAAATCATGGTGACCTTGCAGCTCAAACAAATGGTATTTTGGGGGCTACTAAAATTCTTGATGGTTCAAACACAAGGACATCTACATCTAAGGAATGGATATACCACATGGAGTTCCTATTCATGAAAGGTACAAACAACTTATCTTTCTTGGTATTCCTGGATATCCTAATGTTATTCTTGATGAAATTAGAAAGAAACTCCTTAAGTTTACTGGAAACAATGTCATTACATGTGAAGAACATCTAAAAAATTTTATGGATGTAATAAATGACTATAATGTTGAGCCTGATGATGTTGTAATGAAGTTATTTGTACAATCTTTGATTGAGGATGCTAGGGATTGGTTTAGAGGATTGCCCCATGCTAGTATAGGATCTTGGAATGAATTCAAGAATTGTTTCAAGGAACATTATGAAGATAAAACAAATGAGGGTTTTATCTTGAATGAATTCAATAACATAAAGAAAAATCAGAATGAGGAGGTCCTTGAATTTAATATAAGATTCCAAAAGGCTATGCATAGGCTACTGCAAGTTATCAAATTAGATGATAGGGTGTGTCTTGTGACATACTTGAATGCCTTTGATGTGAAGATGGGTTACATCTTAAGGGATAAGAACCCTAGAAATCTTGGGGAAGCTTAAAAGTTCACCATCAACATAGAAAGTAACAGAAGAATATCAAGAAAATTAGGGAGAAGAGAGGATTATAGGCCTCAAGTACAAAACAAGAAAGAAATGGGAAGGTCTGCTAATTTTAAGCCTAAGGAGGAGGACAATCTAAAGAAAATTCTAAGTGCTTTAGAGAGTCTAAAGCCTGATGAAAAAAGAAATAATAAGGTTGCAACAAATGATAGAAAAGCTTCAAGTAATTTTAGCAGGCAACCAAGAATGCATAATTACCCATACAATACTGAATGGAAGGATGGCAAGCCCATTTTTCTAGTTAAAAGGGATAGGTCTAATGATAGGATTCCTGATCCTTTGCAAAGAAATTCATTTAATATGACTGATGATATCCCATGGTGTGCTGCTTGTCAGTCTCCTCATGACCCTGAGTATTGTGTTATTGCTTTGAACTTACAAGAGAACCAAGAACAAGAAGAGCAATATGATAAGAATGGTTGTGGAATGACTTCTTCACATGTAGGGGATAAGATTGACTCTGATGAAGAAGATGAAGAGTTTGATGATGTTGGATGTGGTGTGGTAAAATGCAAGGAACATGTTTACTTAAGGAGACCCTCTGATGAGGGAATTGCACAAATCACTGTAGACATGGTCACTCAAGCTAGGAGTAATTACAATTTGAGAAGCAGGATAGTTGGAGGTACAAGTGGTAAACCAAGTAGCATGTTTATCAAGAATTCTAAAAGGAACACACAACAACATGAGGAAAAGGAAAAGGAAAAGGGTGCTGATGTTGCTAATCAAGTGAAGGTAAAGAAGAAAATTGTACCTACTGCAATACCTAAGGGTAAAGTAAGGACATCAGAAGTAGTTGTCCCCATACCTCAAAAGGAAGATGAATTTGTAAAAAATACTAACTCTGACTTGATTGTCCAAAAAGACGATAAAGGTATCTCTGAGATTAAGGAAGATATGGGAAACCATTCTTATCTTCCCATTGATATGACTAAATTGCTTTCACAAATAATTGTCAAGGTTGCATTGTTAGAAATGATGAGAATAGAAGAGCACAAGGTCAGGGCATTGGATTGGGTAAATGGTGCCTCTTCCATAAAGGTCCAAGAAATGAACAGAGGTGACAAGCATGTGGCTACTTTAGATGACACACCTAATAGTAAAAATGTAGTAATTGTCTCTTAGATTCCTCAGAGGTATTTGGATGCAAACATTGTAAATACTACATTAAGGATAATTGATCCTTTTTTCTTGTCCCTTATGATAAATGGAAAATTATTGAAGAATTGAATGATTGATTCTGGGGCATCAAACACTGTCATGCCCGTAGAGATCATGAAGTCATTGGGACTAAAGGTTGATACACCTCATGGAAGATGCCAAGCTATGGACTCAAGAGAAGTGCCAGTTATTGGTACCATTAAGGCTTTGCCTTATAAATTAGCCACATTTCCTGACAAACAATTAACTAAGTGTTCTTGTAGTCAACATTCCCCCTCAATATGAAATTTTTTTATCTAGAAAGTGGAGTGCCTCCATGGGAGGAAGTATTCAACGTGACTTGTCCTTTACCACTTTTAGCATTGAGGGTGAAAGTGTGAAAGTTTCAAGGGAAGATAGAACTCCACATATGATTGAGGAGGATGAAGAGGACAATTTGAATTGTTTTGTGGACACTAACATTGGTTCTTTCCAAGTTCAAGAGAAAGAGATGCAAGAGAAGGTCAGGCCTATCTTTCTGGCTAATGATAAAAGTAACATGGCAGAGGGTAACATTTTATGGACCCTGTATTCTATGGGTAACATTTCAAAGGAAGGTGCTAGAGTAGGAGTGCTATTGATATCCCCAAGTGGTAAGACTTTTAAATTTTCTTTCACACTCTTGTTCCCTTGCACAAATAATGTTGTTGAATATGAGGCTCTACTGATTGGTTTGAGACAAGCATCAAAACATGGAATCAAACATCTTAGGGTGATTGGTGACTTTGAGTTAATAGTTTCTTAGATTAGATCAAAGTATGCATCAAAGAATCAAAGGCTAAAACAATATAGAAATGTTGTTTGGGATGAAATTGAAGGTTTCAGTGCCTTTGGTATTGATTGGGTAGATAGAAGCCAAAACAAGATGGCTGACTTGTTAGCAAACATAGCTTTAAGGCTAGAAGATATTACCTTTGCAGGGATATCCAAAATTGAGTGTAAGTCCTAGCCTTCTATCATAGATAATATTGAGAATTGGCAAGTATTTTCTGATGATCAAGACATATTAAGATTTTTGCAGTGTGAATCTCATTTCGATGGTTAGGAGATGGATTTTAGCACTTATGTTGACATCAGAGATGGAAAAGAAAATGTCCTTGGGAGGGAAGTTTTGCAATTAAGGTCAAATAGAATCCCAAAGGAATTGGTTGCTCTTGAGAGGGCATTTGATAATAAGGAAAGGACTTGTCTTCCTAATTTTGTTGATAAGGTCAATGATTTGGAGGAAGTAAACTTAGGAACAAGTCAAATGCCCAAAAATGTTTACATAGGTAAATGTTTATCACAAAGAACTAGGAATAATCTGATTGATCTTCTCAAAAGATTCAGACATGTCTTTGCATGGTCTTATGATGATTTGAAAGACTATAGAGAAGATTTATTCTAGCATGAGATACCATTGAAGGAAGGCACTAAACCTTTTAGGTAGAAATTAAGGCCTGTGAACCCTACTTTGGCACCAAAAATGCAAGATGAACTTAAAAAGATGATGGATGCTAGCATTATTAAGCCTGTCAGACATTCTACTTGGGTATCAAATTTGGTTCCAGTCAGAAAAAAGAATGGTGACATTAGATTATGTGTTGATTTCAGGAATTTGAATGTCAATTCTTTGAAGGAAAATTATGGCTTGCCTAATATGGAGAATATGCTGCAAAAGGTTATTGGATCATAGTTAATGTCCATGATGGATGGTTTCTCTAGATATAATCAGGTCATGGTCAAGGAATCAGAACAATTTAAGACTGCATTCACTACCCCTTGGGGAACATATGTTTATGTTAGAATGCCTTTTGGTTTGACAAATGAAGGAGCTACTTTTTAGAGAGCTATGGATGTGGCCTTTTTAGAATTCATAAACAAGTTCCTAGTGGTATATCAGGATGACCTCATAGCATATTCAGATAAGGAAGATCAACATTGTGAACATCTTGAGAGGATTTTTATCAGGGCTTTGGAGTATGGGATTTCTTTGAATCCAAAGAAGTGTTCTTTTGGTATTGTGGAAGGCAAGCTCTTAGGAAATATTGTGTCCAAGGATGGAGTAAGAATTGACCTTGAAAGGGTTATGGCTATAGATAAGCTCTCACCACCTAGAAATGTTAAAGGAATACAATCTTTCTTTGGGCAGGTGAATTTTCTAAGGAGATTTGTTACAAATTTTGTAGAAATCAGTATCCCTATCTGTAGGATGTTGAGAAAAGAGGCAAAGATTGAATGGAGTGAAGAAGCAGATGAATCTTTTAGAAATATCAAAAAGGCCATCAAGGATGCTCCTATTTTGAGAACACCTGATTATGGTAAGCCCATGCAGATTTTTTCTTTTGCTTCTTGTCATACAATTGCATCAGTTTTATTGCAAAAGAATTCAAAGGGATATGAACAACCCATATCATTTTTTAGTAAATCCTTACAAGTAGTAGAATTGAAATATGATATTACTAAGAAATAGGCTTATGCCTTAGTCAAAGAAGTCAAGACTTTCAGATGTTACCTTATGGGAGCTAGGGTGGTTGTTTATGTTCCTAGTGCTGCAGTTAAGGATATTTTGGTGCAACAAGAAGTTTCAAGGTGAAGATGTAGATGGATCGACAGGATCCAAGAATTTAATATTGATATCTAGATCAAAAAGTTGGTAAGAGGCTTAGGTCTTGCAAAATTGATGGCACAAAGTAATTTAATTGCAAATCATATAACTATGTTGGAAGAAGAACAAAGACCATATATTTGTGATATGGATTTTTGTGATTGGTATAGTGATGTCATTGGTTACTTGTAGAAATTAGTCCTTCCCCTTGAGATGGATTAAATTAGAAGAAGAACTATCAAGTTGCAATCTACAAGGTATGTCATTATACATGGTTAGTTGTGGTGGAGAAGCAATGAAGGAGTATTGCTAAAATGCATAGACCATGAGAGGTCTGAGGCTCTGTTAAAGGAAATGCACCAAGGTGTGTGTGGAGGAAATTACATGGCAAAGACCACAACCCAAAAGATCCTTAGGTCTAGATTTTGGTGGCCTACAGTTTTTAAGGATACCCATCAGTTTGTAAGAAAATGTGATGCATGTTAGAGATTTGCTAGGAAGTTGAAATTCAATGGAAATTTGCCACTCAAACCTGTTGTAGTTCAAGCTCCTTTCCAAAAGTGGGGTATGGATTTCATTGGTGAAATTCCAAACAAGTCTAGAGGTGGACATTCCTACATACTAGTGGCAACAGACTATTTTACCAAGTGGGTTGAAGCTATCCCTACTAGAAATGCCACTAGTAGGGTTGTGATTGATTTTTTGATGTAGAATATCCTCACTAGATTTGGTTGCCCAGAGACAAATGTGGTTGACAATGCAATGTGTTTTAGATCACAAGAGTTTAGTGATTTTTGTCAGCAATATGGGATACACATTTCATTTTCTTCCCCATACCATCCACAAGGAAATGGCTAGGCTGAATCCAATAATAAAAGTCTTATTAAAATTCTCAAGAGGGTGTTGGACAGAAATAAGAAATCCTGGGACTCAAAGTTATGGTGGGCATTATGGGCTGATAGAGTAACTGTAAAGAAAGCCATAGGTTGTGCCCCATTTGACCTAGTTTATGGAATAAGTGCTAGATTGCCTCAGAATAACTTATTATAGATGTATAGGTTTATTCAAGCATATAATGAATATTTGAATGATGAGATGAGAGTGAGAATGGATGAACTGATCCAATTGGAAGAGGTAAGGAGGGATGCACATGAAAGAAATGAGGCATTGCAAAGATAATGTAAGAACTTATTTGATAGAAGGACTACTCAAAGGAGTTTTGAGATTGATGACCTAGTCCTGATGTGGAATGCGAGGTTGGAAGATAAGGGGAAGCATGGAAAATTTGAGCCAATTTCATTGGGCCCTTATCTTATTGAAAACAAATGGGGGATAGATTCTTATGTCTAGAAGGACTTAACTGGTGGTACTTTGTAATTGTCTATTCATGGACAATTTCTAAAGTATTACTTCTCCTGAAGTATCTTTTCCATGAACAGTAGTTTAGGTTTTCCCCTATTTTTAGTTTGTCTGTGTTTTGTTTCTAGGTTGGAATTTTGACTTGGTCTGCTCTCCCAGTGATTCTAAATCCTTACCATGCCTGCAGGAGGCATGCATCCCCTACTATGAGCCACTGTTAGCACTGGTAAAAATTTCATGGTTCTACCCCTTTTTATTCTGGTCTCTGTAGTATTTTCTAGGTTTTTGGCTTAAAACCCTTGTTAATTTTCAAAATATAGCCATTGGACATTTAAAAAATTCAAAATACCCTAGCCCTTTTCTATTTCAGTGTTACTTTTTCATCCCACTTAAAACTTTTATCCACATGTGCCTTTTAAAAATTCACTTTACCTTGTGCACGGTTAGGTTTTTCATGTGTCAGTGGGGTCCCCTTTAATATTTCCTATGTCCTCAGTTATTTTTTCCTAGGTCTGCATGCCCAGTGGTGATTTAATGTTTCCCTAAGTTGTGTTTTAATTTTTCCTAAGTTCTCGACTTCATTATTTCCTTGGGCCCCTCTCCGACAGTATCTTCATCTGATGGTGGGCATATCTTCTCATGAGATGTGTCAGAGGCTTGCGAACTTAAGATAGTCATTGATTCATTTCCATGACATAACCCTTTTAATATAGGCAAGGCCACTACCAGGTAGGCTCACATGGCAGTCTATCATTCATCAAAATATCCTATAAGGCATGGCAGGCCTAGTATCTCAATCAGGTGATTCCTGATCGATAGTTGGCGTAAAAGTGCATAGAATCTTTGGAGCCTTTCAGATCTTGCACCAGCCATCTAATCTTCTAGGTGGTATAAAGTTCTTGGTGGGTCCTAACTGCCAAGTTTTCCATGTCAGCATTTTCCTATTGGTCCACAAATAAAAAACTTAGCATGTGTCAGTGGGACCTAATTTTCTGATGGGTTAGAGGGTCCCGACATCCGTAATCCATCCAACGATGGGCATAAGTTCTCATAGTATCTGTGAGAGGCTTGAGATCTTATGCTATCCATTGATCTCATTTGTCTCTAATGTATCTGTGGTGATGGTCTCGGTGTCAGGTGGAGCTGATTTGGAGTGTTTTGATTGGTCCGTGTGTTCCTGACTGTATTGTATCAGTGGGGCTAGTTTTCTTTCAAGCAGCGTAAGATTCTTAATCAACAGATGCCATATGTTTTGATAGAATCTCGAAGGTCTATGCAAAGATGAGATGACTGTTGATCTTCTAGATGTAGGCCTAGTTAGTTTCTCAGTTTGTTGGCAGTCTAGGTAATTTTTTTTAGCGGTTCCGATAAGTTTCATGGGTTTCGCTCATTCGTGAGAAGATTTGGCGGTATTCTAAAGAGTCTAGTGATTCGGCAGAGGAGGGTCACGTAATCACTAAATTTTTTAGTGGTAGTATAAAGTGTTTTGCGAATTGGCAAAACCCTTCAGTCACTAGTTCACCAAAAGTGACTGAGGTTCTATTTAAAAAGATAAATCACTAAGCCTGTGAAAAGGAGGGATCTGATGGTCAGGACTTAAGGTTGAATTAGTTTTAAATAGGGACCGCTGATTTTCTACTAGCACCATAAAGTGACCATTTATATTCAAATTCAAATTTCTACAGAGGGTTTGCAATGATAGAAAGTACCAAAATTCAATTTTTGAGTGGCTAGAGTGGGTGAAAATGGTTGTCAACTGTTGCAGTGTGGTCCAGGCTGCCATGTATAGTTGCAGAGGAATGTCTTGCCATGAGAAAGTAAATGAGGTAGTACTCGAGATGTGTTGTAGGGGTCATTTTTCTTGGATTTCTTGGGGTTTTGTGATGATTTTGTACTTGGGACTAGTACAGGACTAGATAGCTGTTGAAATTGAACTATTTTGAGTTTACCAGTTGCACCTTGGTCCTTGTCATGCCTATGTTAACTCCTCAGTGGTGTTAGGTGGTTTTGAATTTTTGAATTGGGAATGATCATTATGCTTGTATTATTATCCTGATATAAAGGAAATTTTTATGATCATTCAAGGTTATTGGGGAGTTAGGGATTCAAATCTTTTGGTTGTGAGTCCTCTTCTCAGTCTATATTGTAATGATTTGTTTTAGTATTTGTTGATAGTAGAAAGAAAGTTGCAGGTCTAAGCTATAATTTGCAAGCATGGTTTGCTTCGACTAATTGTATACACTTGAGGATTCTTCATACTTAATGTAGATACATGATTCCTCTCTCTCCTTTGTGTCAATGCAGATAGATTTTGAACTTTCTAGTTCACTGCATATTAATTTACATATGTGTCTTCATTCTTGAGTTCTGATCTAGGATTAGATGAAATAATGCTCTAGATGGGACATAGATTTATCTCTTGTCTATGTAAGGATATTCTATAACTAGTAAAGGAGATTGTAAATGTGTTTATGGCTTTGAATCTCAGATATACTCTAGTGTGTGTGTATAGTTTGTCTAAGAGATTTTTCGCAATGGATGAGACACTGGCCTAGATGAGTACTTCTTTATTAACATATATTGATTGAGGTTGTTATGATTCAAACACATAAATTAAGAACCATTCCTAAACTTTAAGTCTTTGGTTGTAATGTTCTACCCTATAGTAATGGAGATTCAATGAATGTGAGGTTAGCATTTAGCACTTGCTTACTATTCAATCTGTTGTTTAGACCCAGTCTTTAGTTTGTGAAGTTTAATTTTCACTAGGTTAGGTGCACCCGCCTTGGTTTTGTGGAGCCTAAAGTAGAAGGGGGTAGTCTTGTCCATATAGTTGGTCTAGTTACCCTAAGATCCCTATACATTTTGGAGCTAACCATTCCTAAAATCTATCCGAGGGTATATTGGTAGCCTAGGAGCATAAGCATCATTTTGAACACCAACAAGTCTCATTCTGATTTTTCCTTATGGTATTGAATTCATTCAACATGAAACTAGCACTAGGCCTATCACCATACTGCTCTTTAAAACATCTCTCAAAAGAATCCCAAGTATCAATACATTTATCAGGAAGTCTCTTAAACCAATCTCTAGAATCCTCCATTAGAGATTGAACAAATAATTTCATGACTACATCCTCATGCTCTACCTCATAATCATTAAGCATATCAACAAATAACCTAAGATGCTCCTCACAACTAATAGCATTATTACCAGAAAACTTAGGTACCTTATCTCTAATAGCATTTGGAAAAGCATTCGGGTAACCAGGAATTCCATCAAAACTAATTTGTCTATAGCCTTTTAAATGCATAGGTCTTCTTTGAAAACTTGAACTAGTGTTAACCCTAGGATCAACATTAACATCTACATTTATTTGTGCATTTGACTGCTACCTATGATCAGAACCTATCCTAGAAAATGAAGAAGGAATTGAACTAGTAGCATTACTAAGTGTAATAGTAGTAGTCATAGATGGCATACCTAGTTTAGTAGTAGATGGGCCAAGAGCATTAGCTGATGAAGCCTTCAAGAACTAGATCTTTCTTCTTTTTTCTACAATGGAAGCTTCAAATTTAGCCCTCTCTAATTCTCTTGCAAGGTCCTCATAACTTTGCACTTGTCTAACCACAGGGCCCTCCTTATCAAATTCCTTATCTTACAGTAAGCACTCCTGCTCAGTCCTCAAGGCATCAAGATCATGAAAGACATCATGGTACAAAGTTTTAGGAGTAGAAGCAAGCATATTGTTTCTCTCCTTCATTTCATTAATCTTTCTAAGGAGAGACTATCTTTCTATCAGAGCATTCAACTTTTCAGCCTCTCTCTCCTCTTGTAACCTCTTATGTATGGCATCCTACTCTACCAACTACAACCTTAATGCATTTAAATCATCATGATCTACTATAATGTCATCAGAACCTAATGACACATCCATATCAGAAAGATTTTGATATGGGAAGTGGACTTGCCTTGGTCTCATGGGTTCTCTTCTAAAATTGTCCTTATCAAGATCTAAATCAATCTCCAAACCCATCTCTCTAGCTTGTTCATCTTGACCTATAGGAAATGGACCTTTGTCCTAAAATATAGCTTCTAGGGTATCATAAAATCTATCTTCAGAGCGACCGCCATCTGATCTAGGAACTCTATCCTATGAACCATCCTCACTTGAGGAAACATGTGGTGCTCTACCTCTTGTATTTCTTTGTTCTCTCATGAGAGCACTAGTAGACTCACCATTCCTTCTAATCTAACACTTCTTCTCTTGTCTAGGCATTTACTCGAGTGACCTCTAGATTCTTTCTAACAAAGGACCTAGTATTCCTCCTCTTGTCCATGATTTACAATATATAGTACTAGTTCTAACCTTTTTGAGTTACCACCCACCTAGATGGGAAATCTTTTTAACTGAATACAATAGGAAAACAAGAGTGCACTTACAAACTTTATATCTATCTAGTCAAAAAAAGATTTTGACTTTATAATGTAGTCCCAACCAAAAGTCCTAACAGATATACTACTTCATTGTTGTTCTACCCAGTAGAGTCACCATTTTGTTGGGAGTTCCCTTTGATCTTCACTTGTAGATTTATACTTTGATGGATAACTTTAATATAACTTTGACTCTATCACCACTCCAAAGTCTACAAGGAAGAGGGCCAATTAACAAGGATCAAGAGAGATCCTCCTACACTTTGAGCCTCAATGCTCAGGTGGGTGTACCATTGATTCACTTCTTGAAAGGAATCACTAAATGATATACAACTATATACTCTTTAGTAATTGCTTTAAGATTTTATCATTTGAATGTTTATGTGTGTGGCTGATGACAATGAAATGCCTCTAGAGGATGGACCACTGCCTTAACCTAGGGCAAATAGTCACCCAATTACATACATCAACTGAAAATCTTAACTCAAACACAATTGAATGTAGGATAAGTGCTTTGCCTATTACCCCTCTCCCTCAGACACAAGGACATTAGATTCTTGCTTGCTTGCAAACTCACTAAACCCACCTAAAAGACTTTAATCCTAACTTTGTTAGGAACTCAGAGATGACTTCATAATACTCTTTGTTTACCATATGTTAATACACTTTGTGACATTAACATATATGAGCTTAGAACCGAAACAAGAAGACATGCACAAATGCAAGATTGGAACTCAATAAAATCCTCATTAATATATTCAGAATCAATACACAATCAGAGCAACACAATGATATGAAAAGATACAAAATCTAGCTCCTCTATCAGTAAAACACCATGGACAACCAGCCTAGGAACAAAGAAAGTTTTGGAACCCCTACTCAGTCAAAATTTTGTAACTTATACTCCATAGTCATCTTGGAATTCTCAAAGAGAATGCAACAAGCTATGGATGACTTAGGGTTAGGTTTTCAACCACCCAACCAACTGGAAATGGTCATAAAGTTATTGCAGGGGTGGAAACCCAGGCAACCAGGAGAAAGGAAATCCTAGAATGATCCTCAATCATGAAAAATTCTCTAAGAAGGTACTGAAAATCATGAACAACACTCAAAATGTCAACCCTACAACACACCTTGAGCAAAAAATTGCACAGTACAAACCCTACAAATGATCAAAGAACACCCTAGACCACACTGCAATAGCAAGCACCACCAAACCAATCAAAATCGGCTATTAAAACCATAAATTTTGGTACTTCCTATCATTGGAAACCCTCTAGAAATTCAAATTTGAAATCAAATAGCTACTTTCAAGTGCCAACAATGAATCAGTGATCCAAATTTAAATCTCCATCAACTTTAAGTCATGACCATCTGATCTTCATGCCTCGCGGGCTTTTAAAACTTAACTCAACTACCAAAATATTGAGAAACTTTAACCAGGCCCGCATCAGGAAGATCAAAAGCCATCACAAGTTTTCATACCCATCTATGATTCTATTGGATTACACGCCCACCATTGGATGAAGAATCTTCTCCCATCTCTGACAACCATCTGATAGGAAACAAAATCAACAGCTGTCACAAGATCTTAAGCCTTTGAAAAAACCTATAAGATTATACGCCATTTTTCGATTCACTGATAGGATCACGACCCACTTACACATCTGAAAACTAGGTCCCACTGACAGGATACCACCTCATACTATGTGGACCAATCAGAACACTTTGAATCAGTTCTATTTGACACCGAGACCACCACCAAAGATACGTTTGAGACAAATGAGATCAATGGCTGGCATAAGATCTCAAGCCTCTGACAGATACCATGAGAACTTATGCCCATTGTTGGATGGATTAAAAATGTCAAGACCCACTGACCCATCAAAAAATTAGGTTCCACTGACATGTTTCTGTAAGATTCAAAATCAATGGATGGTGCATGATCTCAAAGGGGAAGAATACTCCTTAAGATCATGCACCGATCGTAGATTGAAAATCCTTCACCACAGGCCCCACATTTAGGATCCCTCTCAGCAACACACTGACCAATGAGAGAATGCCAACTGTGCCAATATGGTAGTGGACCTATTTAAAAGGAAAGGCAACATCACCCAATGAGATCAATGGTGGTCTTAAGATTTGAAGCCTCTAACACATCACATGAGAACTTACACCTGTCATTGGATGGAGATGGTGTCAGAGCTGGGCCCAGGGAAAAAAAAAAGCTGAGACATAGGAAAACATAAAGCTCAGGGCTTAGGAAAATTTAAAACTTGCAGGGCTCTGGGAAGTTAGGAAAGATTAACTAGTGACTTAGGAAATATTTAAAGGGGACCGATCGACACATGGAGCCTAACTGTGAACATGGTAAAATTGGTCATTTTAAATGACACATGCAAAATATAAGGTTTTAAGTGACCCGTGAAAAGGTAATGCAAAAATAAAATAGGGCCAAGGCGATTTTAAATTTAAGGACCCAACAGCTAGATTTAAAAAAAAAATTTACCAAGGCTTTTAGCCAGAGACATGAAAAACATTGCAGAGACTAGGGGAAGAGAGCTAGAGCCATGAAAGTTTTGGCACGTGCTAACATGACCTTTGAACTATAGTTAGAATCTCCTTAAATATTAGTTGTTTAATTTATCTCTGCACCATTTTACATGCACATAGGGTTTATGCTCGATAGTGTTCTCTCCTTAGCCGGAATACTATGATGGTTTATAGTTGCTTGGTAAGGTTTTAGAAAAAATTTGTAGTTGTGTTTTGCTCAACTTTTGGGCATGACATTTTGGTATCAAAGGATGTTTTAGTTAACCTTGGGAACCTAAACTACTTCATAGTTGCTAAAATTTTATCTTGTTATGTGTGTAGGATGCCTCCACTCACTCGATTAGCTTGTAGACATGGACAAGGATGTGGACATGGACGTAGGCATGTCTCTTTATCCTAGGAAGAGATACAACCTGAGGTTAAGGTTTGAGAGGAGAACCAGGATCCACCTCCCAATGTGAATGTAGAATTACTTCAAGCCTTTCAGAACCTTGTAGGACTTATTCTTGATCATATTCCTTTGGTTGTAACATAGAATTTACAAGGTACAGAAGGATGTGGGTCCTCAAATAGGGAATGTATTAGGAGTCCTTCCAGGCTTGAAAAGGTTCAGGCCGAGCCAAAGCTTGGTTCCATCAGGGGACCAGAGCCTCCACCCAGAGATGAGATTATATATGAGAGACCACCTCCTGACACAGGTGATTAGATTAGAGAGTTGATTCAACTTAACCCTCCACCTTTTGCGGGATCTATTGAGGGTACAGAGGCTGAATCTTGGCTTATAAGCCTTGGACAGTGTTTTGGATTGCACCCTTATGGGAGTAATCTTAAGGTACGTATGGAAATTCATCTTTTGTGAGGGACAACCTCCATGTGGTGGAGATGGGAAGAGTTCAAGGACCACATTGTTATGGACACTCTCACTTGGGAAACCTTCTTGGAAAGGTTTAGGTCTAGATACTTGTGAGATCAGTTCTATTAGTGTCATATAGATGAATTTCATGATCTACAGCAGCAAGGACTTTCAATGGCTCAATATGAGTGAAAATTCCTCGAGCTCCTCCCTTTAGGTAAATTTATTTATCAAGGGATTTAACCACACCATATCTGGCATGGTACACATGACTCCACCAGGAGACTTACACTACATAGTTGAGAAAGAAGTCATTGTTGAGGATATTAGTAGAAGATCTCATAACCGTAACTCTGCACCTCAGAGTTATGGTTAGTTGAAACCCCCTTGGAAGGGTAATCATAGGAATAATTCAAGAAATTTCAAAGTCCCACAGCCTCAGCAGCAACAGTCCCAGCAGAGTTAGGCACCGAAGCCACCTCAGGGACAATAGGGCTCAAAGCCCAAGCAGTGGAACTCTCAGGGTTCCAAGAGGGGATAAAAATCATAGACTCCTTATACACTCCTATCATAGTCACATCAGCCCTATAAGGGGGGTTATAGTGGGTCCACTCAGATAGGAGGATCACAATAGTCCACGCCTCAGGGCATTTAGGTTCAAAATCATGGGCCATGTTATACTTGTGGTGCCATGGGCCACATATCTAGGGAATGTCCTCAAAAGGACAATCAGTGGGAAATAATGTCTGAGCCTACAATTGGGGACATGGGCCGGTCCCACAAAGTGTTTGCAGTGGTAGAGAACTGTTAGGTAGAACACAAGGTCTCCATCATTGAGGCATCAGGTATGATCGGAGGTAGTGTAGTCTCTATCCTTTTTGATACTAGAGCTACTGACTCCTTTGTTTCTCCATTGGTCATGGAGTGTTGCAGGCTAGTGGCAGCTAGGTAGGATCTTAGATGGAAAGTTGAGTTAGCTTCAGGACCTAGAGTTTCGATTACCTCTTTGGTTAGGGAGTGCCCAATTCAGATTACTAGTTTAACCACCTTAGCAAACCTTAGAGTTACACCTCTTGGATCTTATGGACTAGTTCTTGGCATGGATTGGCTTTATGCTCATAGGGTGAATCTAGATTGTTGTAAGAAGTTGGTCAAATGTTTGGATGATGATGGCAATGCTACTGTGATATCTAGAATCTAGAGGTCGGTATTCCTTTGTATGATCTCCACTATGTAGCTTAAGCAAAGCATGCGGAAGGGATGTCAGATGTTTTCTATCACCATCAGTGATAGGGAAGATGAGGCTAAAAAAAAAACCTCATTTGATGACCATCTCATACTACAAGAGTATGTAGATGTGCTTCCCTTAGAGCTACCTGGTATGCCACCTCGAAGGGTAGTAGACTTTCATATAGATCTTCTTCCAGGAGTAGAACCAGTTTCCAGAGCACCTTATAGGATGACCACTAATGAACTTAATGAGCTCAAGTTGCAACTTGAGGAGCTGTTAGAGAAAGGACACATTTGTCTTAGAGTTTCTCCTTGGGGTACACCTATGATGTTCATCAAGAAGAAGGACAAATCTCTTAGGTTGTGTATGGATTACTGATAGTTGAACAAGGTAACCATCAAGAATCAGTATCTACTTCCTAGGATTGATGACCTATTTGATCAACTTCAGGGCACCAAAGTGTTCTCCAAGATTGACCTTAAGTCAGGTTATCACCAATTAAGGATAGTGGATAGTGATATCCACAAGACCACATTCTGCACCAGATATGGCCACTATGAGTTCACCGTGGTACCATTTGGTCTTACAAATGCTCCAGTTGTATTCATGAGTCTTATGAATGGAGCATTTCATACCTTTCTCAACAAGTTCATGGTGGTATTCCTTGACAATATCTTGATCTATTTGAAGGATGAGAGAGAGCATGAAGAGCACCTGAGACAAGTTTTGCAGTGCCTTAGAGATAATCAGCTTTATGGTAGCTTGTTGAAATGTGCCTTCTTCAGGAATGAGTTCAAGTATTTGGGCCATGTAATATCTACCGATGGGATCTCAGTAGACCCATCGAATATTGAAGCTATTATGAATTGGCCAGCACCTACCTCAGTGACTGAAGTGAGAAGCTTCATGGGTTTAGTGGGTTATTATAGATGGTTTGTTGAAGGGTTCTCTTGAGTAGCACACCCTATTACTTCTCTTCAATAAAAGGGAAAGAAGTTTGAGTGGACTGAGAAGTGGGAATGAGCTTTCCAGGAGCTCAAGAGAGCATTGACCAGTGCACCCATCCTTGTTGTGCCAGAGCCTTCAGTAGAGTTTGTGGTTTGTATAGATGCTTCCTTAGATGGTTTAGGGGTAGTTCTTATGCAAGATGGGTGAGCTATAGCCTATGAGTCTAGGAAGCTGAAGACTCATGAGCTCAACTATCCTACCCATGATCTCAAACTTGTAGTAGTGGTGCATGCTTTAGTGAGATGGTGACACTTCCTTTTAGGACATCGATTCAAACTTCATTCAGACCATTAGAGTCTATAGTACATCTTCACATAGCTGAACCTTAATGCTAGGCTCAAAGATGGATGGATTTCTTGTGTGAATATGATTTTGATGTTCACTACATCAAGGGAAAATAGAATGTTGTCGCAGATGCTTTGAGTAAGAGATGGCATGAGCTTTCTTCCATGTCTATAGACACAAATTTGGGAGGTTGTATTCTTCATCACTTGCATAATGATGAGTTATATGCAAAAGTGAGTGAGTTGATTTGGTCTCAGAGACCCCTTGAGGGGAAGTATGTAGATTATTCCTTGGAGTCAAATGGACTCTTACATCATAGAGGACACATCTATGTACCTTCTTCCAAAGGATTGTAAGAGTTTGTCATGCTAGAGGCCCATAGAGCCCCTTATGCAACTCATCCCAGAGTGACGAAGATGCATGCTAATTTGAGACAGTTATATCATTGGCCAGGCATGAGGATGCAGATTGCTGAGTTGGCAGCTAGGTGTCTACAATGCCAGAGGGTGAAGGTGGAGCACCAACATCCAAGTGGTCTACTTTAGCCTCATGAGATACTAGTGTGGAAGTGGGACACCATATCTATGGACTTTATTGTTGGTCTACATATGTCATCTTGTTGACATGATGCCATCATGGTGATAGTGTACAAGTTGACCAAGGTGGCTCATTTTTCACCAGTGCATACTACCTTTACTGCACCATCAATGGCATAAGTTTTCTTGTAAGATATTGTTAGACTAAATGGCATACCTCATAAGATCATCTCAGATAGAGATTCTCTCTTCACTTCATCCTTTTGGAGAGAATTGCAAGTAGCTTTGGGCACTAGGCTCAACTTCAGTACAACCTATCACCCTAAGACAGATGGATAGACCAAGAGGGTCAATCAGGTGTTTGAGGAGATGCTTCATATGTATGTTATGGACCATCAGACTTGGTGGGAGGAATACCTAGACTTAGTGGAGTTTTCCTATAAAAATGGGCATCATACATCCTTGGGTATGCCTCCGTACTAGGCTCTCTATGGTAGACCTTGCAGGACACCGCTCAGTTGGGATAGGATAGAGGATAGAGTTTCTAGTGGTCCTAAGTTAGTTAGAGATATGGAGTAGAAGGTGACCTTGATTAGGCAGCATCTCAAAGAGGCTCAGGATAGACAGAAGAAGTATGCCAATGCGAAGAGGATCAATCGAGCTTACTTCGTAGGAGACAGGAGAAAGTGTAGCCGCATAAGAGTCCAATTCATTTTAGAAAGGGCTCTTAGCTAGCACCTTATTTTGTTGGACCTTTTGAGATCCTTGAGAGGATAGGACCAGTTGCTTACCATTTAGCTTTTCCACCTAGCCTGTCATGCATCCATGATGTGTTTCATGTTTCAATTTTGTGGAAGTATGTTTATGATGAGTCTCATGTGATAGATTGGGATGCTTTGAAGGTAGATTCAAATGGATAGCTAGCACTAGAGCCCATTCATATTTTAGCTTGACCAACCCTGGCACTTCGAGCCAGGGTGTTGGACCAAGATAGGGTCTAGTGGGATTGTTATGACGAGGTCACAACTTCATGGGAGGATGCAGCACAGATGAGGTCACAGTATCCTCACCTCTTTAATGAACTCTAGGAGGAGGTTCATGCCTAGAGAGGGTGGATCTGAGATCTACCAGATAGTTATACTATTACAATTATGTTTTCCATACTTTTTGTACTTATTTCACAGACATACTAGACTACTTGGACACCTATGTATTTGAGGATCTATTGAATCCTATTTTATATGTTTGGTACCTGATTACGTAATTAGGGTACACTTGAGATACTACATGTTATGTTTCAGTATCAGTTACAATTACATTTCATGTGATATTATATGATGTTTTAAAACTATCGCGATGAAAAGTTAGTTTAAGAAACTGAAGTTATGCTTAGTTGACTAATTTACAGAAATAGTTTTAAACCATGCAGTATTGATGTATTATGTTTATATCATGTTTATTGGATCTAATAATGTGGGCAATGAGTGTGCAAGACAAGTTGATCATGGATCTAAATGCGGGGATCTAGTACTCAAACCTATGTTTATACCATGCATACCAAGGTCCTCTTTGTATAAAGAAATGTGGACCTCGTTGTATAGTCTTTTATTTTTATATGTGGTTTTCTTGAGTGTATCTAATTTAGCAAATGTCTATGTGTATTAGCCATGTCTTTTGTTTTATTAAATGTGCCAAATTTGGCAAATGTGGCTTAAGTGTTGACATGGTTAACTATTTTATTATTGTTTGGGTCAAGGGCTTAACTAGGGTGTAACCTTAGGGTAGGATCAACTAACCTTAGGTTAGGAAGTTTTTAGAAGTCAACCAAGACCAGAAATCCGTGCATAAACTTTAGGTGGGGTTTAGGAAGGTCATTTGGGCTCCCATAGGCTAACTGGGGTCATTTTTAGCTACCCAGGTTGATACCTTAGGGGTTAGGGGTCATTTTCAACCGATTAAGATCCTTAAAACTCATTAATGACCCCTCTAAAGTCAAGGTTTTCACTTTGGTCGAAATTGAAGAGTTGTGAGGTTTTGGTTAACCTCTCTCTTCTTCCCAAACTTGCATTCAACTCCATTTATGGTGAAGGAAGGCAAGTGGGAAGAAGGGAATGGAAGTTTCTTCTCCTTTTCTGATTGGCTCCTAGATTTTAGGAGGTTTTCCTATTTAGGAGAAGTTTGGAGTAAGGTTTAGTTGATCACCCACTCTCTAGATTTGGAGACTACTTGTTCGAGAAAGCTTAGGAAGAAGACTAGCTGGAAGGAGTTTCAAAGTTTTTTAGAATTTCAACATTTGCTTGGATCAAGGTAGGCCTTGTGTTATTTTTGTTATTTCTTGCATATGTTTGAGCTTGGAGCTCCATTAATGGAGTCCATGGCTTTTTATGGTTCATGTTGTAAATTTTATCTTTTGTAAAAATGTTGTTTTCACTTTGTGATTTCATTTTGGGATGGGTTTCTTCAAGATTTACTCACCTTAGGGAAGGTGGAGTAATCTTGAAATGGGTAATAGGATTTAGACCTAGGATGTGCAGAGTCTCCCTTATGTGGAGGGATAAAACATGGGGTTCCACGATACCCATGATGCCAAATAGGGCCTACGGGCACCTTAGGGGGCATAAGGAGAGTTAGACCGTATCTCTTGGAGATGGTCTTCCCAAGTCCATGTGTGGCTTGGGATATTTGTATCTTGTTTTGGCTTCTCCACTTGGTAGTCCACCTCTACCCCATATTCAAGAAGGTCTCTTGCAAGCCTTCCCCTTGTAAAACCTAGTTGGGAATATCATATGATTGTCTTTGTGTCTTGCTTATTTCCTTCTTGCTATGGTTGTCTATTTATACCCCATTTTATATTGGATCACCTAGCTTGGGGATGACCTTGAAAAGGCCTAGGTTGGGAGGTGAGCCTCTGTGGTCAACCTTATTCTATCAAGTGTTCAACTGGAATCTTGGAGCTGTCAGTTTTGAAAGTTAAAAATTAGTACTTGAGTACCTCATGGTTAAAATTATTATTCTATACATTTTCATTGTAACATTGGAATCACATTTCTTGTAAACACTCCTTCAAATGTAAATCCTATTTTGAAATTATTGTAATAAGGAATTTATAGAAATGAAATATATCGATTTCAACAATGTTATGGAAATAGAGAATCATTCAAACATTTTAAATCTTTTGTTTTCACCTTGTTGAACTTTGATATTATTAAGGAAGAAATAATTAGTTTTGTTGAAAATTAATATATTATGGAATCAATTATTTATCTTGATAATTTCTTGGGTTAAAATGGTAATTATGGAATCTTTATTGCATAATTTGTAAACTTATTATGCTTAGATTAAGTGTGATGTTTTATTTTTAAAAAAAGATTAAATAAATAATAATAGATTTGACACTTAGAATAATTTTAAAATTTTGCAAAATAAATAAAATGATCAGAATTAATATTTTTTCTACTCATAATGTTTGGATCGAATTATAGATTCTAATTGTGTTTTTCAAATAAAAAAATATTTGGGCAATATGCCCATTGTTTTAGTATTTAGGAAAATTTATACTTCACCAGTAAATTGATAAATCATATTTTTTTATTATTATAAACATTAACTAAATACTTATTGCTTAGAGTTAATATTTATACTTAATCGAATAGCGCTGGGCACTTAGGAGATAAAACCTCATTAATTAAAACTTTATAAAAAAAAAACAATAGTTAAGTTATTTTTTTTTAAAATCCCAAATTAGGACTGTGTGCAGAGTGCACAAAGCTTTTTAACACGGCATGGGGACGGATCCGAAACCCCTTCCACCACCCACCTTCTCCTCCCCACTCCGCGTCTCCTCTCCTCCTCCCAGCGGCCACAGTTGTGGTGCTACTTGGGTGGCACCGGCATCGCCCCACCACTGCTGGAGCAGTGGCGAGCGGAGCGGCACTCGCACTAGGCCACCACTCCTCCTCCACCTGTTCTCCACCCTCCGCTGCCTTCCTCTTCCATACGATTCATTTGCCACCACCATGAGTGGTGCGCGTGTGTTCACGGCCCTCTTCACCCCCACCCTCGGCTTCGCTCCGTGTCGAGCCTCTCCTCCGTGCTCCCCTTCACCCATTGTGCTCGGCTCTGTGTCCTCTTGTACAAGGGTTTCAAACATGTCGGTGCAAACCCCAAATTTGGGGATTTTCATTATTAAATGCTAAGTTGAAATCTTTGAATCATGTTTTTTTTATAAGTTTTCATATATATATATATATATATATATATGCGATTTGATATTGTAAGTTTAGTCTTGATACTAACTTCTAGATTTGTTAAATTAGATAAATTAATCTATATTTAATTTAATTAGATTTTATTGGTTGTATTAAATTAAGTATTATAAATTAGAATTGGAAAGATAAAATTATTTTAGATATGATTTTTAAGTAAGGTCGCTTAATAAAATTGATTTAACTTTGTATAACTGTGATTTAAAATTGTTATTTAAATTTAGGTTTAACATTATAGATATAGATGTTAAAATAGGCGTGTTTCATTTCTATTATCTTGCACTAATTTAGTTTTGTTGAAGTTTGATTTTACTAGTTAAATCTAATGGTATATTAGATGGAAATTTAATACACTAATTATTTTATTAATAAATCAATAATCTTATTAGTGTAGTTTTATTTTGTTTAAGGTTTATTAAATAGTTTAATTTTTTTTATCAGACTAGATATGTATCGATTGATCTTTTATCTTCCTTGGGCCTTGTCTAAGGTCTTTATGACCTCTTTAGACTTGATGGCTGGCTATGGTGCACAGTTGACTTTTGGTCAACAATGGTCAAACTATCTTTGTTCGCTTCAATTTTTGAACCGGGTGTTCCCTTCACCCCCTAGAACTTAGGTTTTTTTTTTGCACCAATCAGAGGTGGTTGACTTTTTGGTCAACTATCTTGATTTGCGTGCATGCTCCTTCCTAAGGGCATAGTAGACCCTAGAAACTTTCTTCCATGTAATTTAGAGTATAGTTGACTTTGGTCAACACTAGTTGACTTTTAGTCAACTATCTTGATTTACATGTTAGCCTAAGCTAGTAGCTTAAGGGAAACCTTATAGCTTATTTTAGAGCCATTTGATGAAGTTTGACTTTTGGTCAAACTTGGTCAACCCTTTTGTTTGACCTTTGAACTATAGTCAAACTCTCCTTAAATATCAGTTGTTTAATTTATCTTTGCACCATTTTATGTGCACATAGGGTTGATGCTCGATAGTGTTCTCTCCTTAGCTGCATTAGTATGATGGTTTATAGTTGCTTGGTAAGGTTTTAGAAAAATTTTGTAGTTGTGTTTTGCTCAACTTTTGGGCATGACACAGGATAGCAATATTCACTCTATGAATGAAACATCAAAAGACTTTCATAGTCCACTCAGTTAAGAGATTTAACTGTGTACAATGGTTAAATGTGTAATAGTAGGTGATCTACCTAAATACAACTTTAGTTTGTAGTTTACAGATCAATGTTCTGCTCATTCAATATTTCTGACCAATATAACACTTCAGATTTAATACTGTATCAACTTACTGTCCGTCGGTAATAACTCTTTGTAGCTCAGTAACTATTCTACAACTAAGTTCTTATTAACCAATATGATCAGAAAAACTTCTCCACATGATTATTTTTTAGTATCTTCTTCTTCCGACATCTTTTCATAATGAAACCAATGTCTCTTATATAGACGAGTAAATCATTTTCTTTTCCTCCATCAGATTTTGCCGCTTAATAATATTCATAGATTTTTCCACTTTAGGCTCCCTCAGCTGATGTGTCAGGAACACATTTCAATCTGCTCCATTAGATCCCTTTTGATTTATGTTAGTTGTCGATCTTCATAACAAACATTATTTGTTACCTCGATTTCATATACTTTACATCTCATCACTTTATCAGCTAAACTGATCATTAAATTCCTTTTTGTTTTTCTCGATTAACAAAGAAATGCGTCGGTGAACACAAGCTCAGTTAATAATGTGCTCGGTATACATTACACTTCATCAGTGTATAATGAAATGCTTTATTTACTGACAACACTGCTTTGTGTCTTTCAACTCTATTCTTCATCATAGATGAATGCAACATAATAAATTCAATTTCATCAAGTCATAGATTCATGAACAAGTTACTCAGTGTATTCCTTATCCTCATGTGTCATGTACATCTTCCTCATGTAGATGTTTCTGTTCTTCATCTCTTTCACCTTCCTTCAGATGCGTGGGTATAGTAACTTACACGATAAGTACTATCAAGCTAGTTGACATCAATGACAACATAATATTGATTTAATCATCTTGCATATCTAATCATCAACTCCTCAATAATCTTGAATTTTAGATTCCTTATTCTGGTTCTAAATCAGTTCTAGTTCATCATCATTAACCTTCTACATCTTCAATTCGAATGAAATCGACATCAAAGTCCTAACCTAAGGCACATCTGCACATTATCGAATCCTAATTGATTTTATCTTAAATTTTGCATCGGGGAATATTTCTAGCAATATTCCTAATTTATCTAATTATCTTTAGTTAAATATTATTTGGTGATAAATGTTATTATTTATCCTAAAGTTTGATTAATTAAATATTTTGAATATTTAATTAATTAGATTTAATCTTTCCACTTAATTATTTAATTAGATTTAATTAAATTATTCCTAAATTGTATTATTTAATTTTGATAATAAATTTAAAATCTTATGACTAATTGATTAAATTCTTATTTAATTAATTAATGTCAATTGTCAATATTTAATAATATAGTTTTAGAATAATTTAATTAAATTTAATAAGATAATTAAGCACTAGTATTAAATTTGATTAATTAAATATTTAGAATATTTAATTAATCAAGTTTTAGGATAAATAGTATTTATTACCAAATAATAATTAAATTAAAGATAATTAGGATAAATAGGAATATTGCTAGGAATATTCCCCAATGCAGAATTTAGGATAAAAACAATTAGAATTCGATAATGTGCAAATGTGCCTTAGGTTAGGACTTTGATGTCAATTTTGTTTGAATTGAGGATGTAGGAGGTTAATGAACCTATAGCCCACTTTTGCGGTATTAAACTAACTCTTCTCTAAGCTTAAATCCAAGGGTGCATACCCAAATGATAGGTGCAACTTCAGAACCAATAAAATCTCTATCGGCTCTTTTGAACAAACACAGGAAACTACTACTGGTGAATAGTGACTGCATAACTTTACTTCTACTGATCATTAGACTCTGTGTCCATGAATGTAACATTACTATCATGTCTTCAACATATATCCAAGTGCGCAAGGCTTCATGATAACTGTACGAATAACTATACATAAAATACTGACTGTTACTATGTCAGGAACATTGCTGACACGAGCTGCTATATAACTATCTATAGTAACTGTTAACCATTGTGCCCATGATATCATGTCCATGCTACATATACTAAAAGCTTACTACATTAGACTTCCATGCATGCTACTTTCCATTTGTTGTCATCAATGACAAACATACAGTCAGTACTGGCCTACTAGAAAATCTCCAACAAAGGGTTATCATTTGTAATTCAAGGATGGTAATTTCTCTATTAGAGGAGCCAATGGAGAGTTGATTGCATCTGGTACCAAGACCAGAGGTAACATAGTTTAGTTAAATACTACCGAGGTCAATCATTTTGTTGCAAAAATTGATGATAGTTGGTTATGGCATAGAAGGTTTTTTCATATGAATTTTGATAATATACAACAATGCTATCAAAGATCTACCTAAGATTGTGAAACCTGCTAACACTACATGTAGAGAATGTGTTTTGGGAAAGTAGACAAGAATAAATTTTGCAAGAAAAGTACATTCAAGAAATGAAAAGTTGGAGCCGATTCATATAGATCTTTGTGGACCTACTCAAACTAGGTCATACTTTGAATATATGTACTTTATAATATTCACTAATGATTACTCTACAATGATGTGGGTTGGATTTATTAGAGAAAATTCAGAAGCATTTGAGAATTTTAGGTTTTATAAGGAAAAAGTTGACAATGAGACAGGCTTGAAGATAAAGTGTTTGAGATCAGACAGAGGTGGAGAGTTCACTTCACATGGATTCAATACCTTTTGTGAGAAGCTTGGCATTATGAGGCATAGTTTTTCACTTAGGACACCATAACAAAATGAAGTTTCTGAAAGAGGAAACAAAATAGTTCTAGATGCAGAAAGAACCATGTTGATAGAAGGAAAAGTTCAACATATGCATTGGAGAGAAGAAATCAATACAACATTATACAAAATGAATAGAGTACAAATTCAAATTTACATGCAAGACATCATTTGAGCTATGGTATGGTAAGATACCTACTATCAATTATTTTAGAATATTTGGAAGCAAATTCCTTAATAAAAGAGATGAATGCAAAGGAAAATTTGATGCTAGAAGTGATGAAGGTGTATTCTTTGGTACTCCACTTGAAGTAAAGCTTACAGCTACTATAATATGAGAACTAGGAAGATGATTGAAAGTACTAATGTGAGAGTGGATGAAAAATTTCAAGTTAGAGAAAGGTATTGTGACTTTAACTCCTAGAATATTTCATTTGAAAATGTAAATGCAAATCAAGGCAATATGCAGAGAATATGGGAAAATAATAAAAATGAAGGGAATGAAGCATCTCAAGATGTTTTGATGATTTACAATAGCATAAGTGTGGAGTTAAAGGAGAAAACCACACCCAAATATGTTCTAAGAAACCATCCTAAGTATCATATCATTGGTGACAACACTAAGGGAACTAGAAAAAGATTACAAAATAGAGAGGAGAGGTCACAAACTAAAAATTTCATTTTCTTAATCTTGCATGTAGAACCACAGTCTACACTCCATAGATGAGGCATGCCAAGATGAATCATAGACCAAAGCCATGAAGGAAGAACTGCAAAAAAATACTTAAGAATTGATTCCAAGGCCTAAAGACAAAAATGTGATTGAAACTAAGTGGGTATTCATAAACAAGTTGAATGGAGTTTTTATTAGAAACAAAGACATATTAGTTTGTAAAGGGTATTCACAACAAGAAGGAATAGATTTTGACAAAATCTCTACACCTATTGATAAGATTAAGGAAATAATATTATTCTTATCTTATGCTTCTTATAAGGGTTTAAAATTATATTAGATGGATGTGAAATCATCTTTTCTTAATGGAGACTTGGAAGAGGAAGTATACAATCAGAAAATTTATGGATTTTCCTTATCAGGAAATGAAGATCTAGTTTGTAGATTGAAGAAGGATCTGTATGGATTAAAGAAAGCACCAATAGATTGGTTTGCAAGATTGGATTAGTATCTAATTCATTTGGGATTCAAGAAAGGTAATGTTGAGAACAACCTGTAATGAAGAATTAATGAAGAAGGTATCTTTATTGTTGAAGTTTTTGTTGATGATATTATCTTTGGAGGAAATGATGAAATGAGTAATAGTTTTGTAGATGAGATGAAAAGTGAATTTGAAATGTCTATGATTGGGGAGATGAAATTCTTCCTAAGATTGCAGATCAACCAAAGTAAGAAATGGATATTCATATCTCAGACCAAATATCGTAAAGAATTATTGAAAGAGTTTGGCATGCACAACAGTAAATCTGTTGGAACTCCTACGGTAACTGGGACTAAGTTATCTTTAGAGGATGAAGAAAATAATGTACCATAGACAAAGTATAGATCAATGATTGGAGGAATTTAGTATATAACACATACTAGACCTGATATTTCTAATGCAGTTGGAATTGTTGCAAGATTTCAAGCAGATCCTAAAGAATCTCACTTTATGGAAATAAAAAGGACATTCAAATATCTCAAGGGTACAATTGAGTTTGGTATATAGTATGATAGATCAAAGGAATTTACATTTCATGCTTTCACTAATGCTGAATGGTCATGGAATGTTGATGATAGAAAGAGTACAAGTGGAGGAGCATTCTTTCTTGTTAAAGGGATGATTTCTTGGCTTAGCAAAAAGTAGGTCTACATTTCTTAGTCTACAATAGAATCAAAGTATGTTGTAGAGGAAATCAATTTTACACAGATCATATGGTTGAATAAAATTTTGAAGGAAATTGGAGTTTGTCTTCAGGATTCAATCACTATCCATTGTGACAATACTAGCAAGGGAAATATGTCAAAGAATCCTATTATGCATTCAAAGACAAAACATATAGCAATAAAGTATCATTTCTTGACATATAAGGTAGCAGAGAAAGAAGTGAAGCTAGAATATGTGAATAAAAAAGAGAAAATAGAAAATATTTTTACAAAACCTCTTCTAAAGGATATATTTTTGTATTTGAGAGGTATGCTAGGGGTTATCACCAACATAATTTTGAATAATTGATGCAAAAATTTCATTAGTCCATAAATATCAGAGCACTATTTCATTATCTAGACTGAACAGTTATTGTTTGTCCTATTGGGGAGTATATGTATTTGAGATGAGTCACTGAGGACTCTTGGTACTGACATTTAAAAAATTTCTTTGAAGATGTAAATACACAATGATACCTCTAAGATTGATGTCAATGAGGGAGAGAATAACACATGAAAAACATCCTTTCATATGAATGGATTTATATGAATGAGAGAGAAGAGTATGAGAGGATCATTCTTTGGGGGAGAAATTTTTAAAAGATTCATATTTATTGATGAAGAGGATTTCAAATGATGTTGATACATGATGGAAGAACAACTACAACAGATGTATGTTTGGTATTTTTTGAACATAGATATTTTCCCTCTATGTTTCCATCAACGCCAAAGGGGGAAATTATTAGCATGAATTTTGAAGGTATTCCAATGGAGTACCCTAGTAGTTATAGAGACATGTTACAGTGATTGTGTGTTGCATTCATGATAGAGTTTGTCATTGTTCTCAAAATAGATTATTGAATAGTTATTCAAAAGCTTGTATCTAGGTTGAAAAGAATTGTACAAATATAGTACACAAAATTATGATGTGTGAACTTAGATGAAGAATCTAAATATTGTCTTAGGTCAATGAATATGATCATACATTCTTATGTATTGACTTGACAAAGTTATCATCCTTACTGATGACAAGTTTTTGCAGAGTTGATTGTAGAACTTTGTGGATAGCACTTACGATTGTTTAAGTCATGATCAATGAACATAGGTTCATGTTGGACATTAGATGGAGATATTATTGCAGTGATCATATGGAGTCTTGATCCTATAGGTAACACCATCTATGGTGTGTGTATTGGAAAATACCTATTTGGGGGATGAGTTGGAACACATTTTAAGTAACTTGATGAGAGAGATATATTTATGGATCTAGATGATTAATTAATGTAATTGTTATTTTGTAACATTGTTTAAGAGCTGATGTGTGCATCTTCACCTGGGTCTATTTGTATTTTGTAAATAAGATTTATCCTATGTAGGTTGACCTAGATTTAATTTTTGTAACTTGTATATAAGGATTAAAATCCTTGGAAAATATGTATGGAATATGTGATGTAACTATATATATGAATTAAAAAGGTGAATGCAAGCTTGAGTCTGGATGGATTACTATTTTGAGAATATTAGTTGTGAACTTGAGCACAAGTTGGAGCTTTCTTGGAAATGATTGAGTACTAGAAGTAGTTTCAAGTAAAAATTATCTTATTCTTGAAGGTGTGAGGTTTGGAGAACCTGAGGGTGCATTTAATTCTCAAATCCCTTGAGCAGGTTGATTTATTGTACACCCCTAACAAGGTTATTGCCACTATCAGGGCTAGACTCTTAGCAAGGTTGATTACTTAATAGGATGACATTGTAAAATACTCCTAATAGGATATGTCCTTTACTCAGGACCTTCCTATTGTAATACTCAACTACTAATATGGTAATAACTCTTAATAGGGTTATTATACTCATAGTGTAGATATTTGTGGGTGCCATCCCCACTAGGTTTTTTTCCCCTTAACAAGATTTATCTTGAGAATAAAATCTTTGTGTTCATGTCTATGTTTATTATTGTTGCATTTTCTTTTTAGTTTAGTATTTTGGTTTTAGCAATAATTTTGAAGTTAAAGTTTAAAGTATTCATTATTGGTGTAAACTGATTCACCCCACCCCTCCCCTCTTAGTTGATGAGGACATTTTTATTCTAACATAATTATGTTTCTTCTTCTTTTATTTTAATCACCTTCCTTCCATTAGAAAATAAAATAAAGAATAAATGTAGAAATTAAAATTGGTAAATTTAACAAATGTAAATTTCCCTTCTAATCCTAGGATTCTTTGCCCATTAATGGATTTATCTCATCCTAGTTAGCGATTATTACTAATTTTTTTTATATTCCTCTTATGCCTACCTAATGATAATGGAGGTAAAAATAAGAAAAGAGTGGTTGGATAAAAATAGGTTGACCATGAGAGCACTTTGGTACTGGAGTTGGTTCATGCAAAAAAGTAAGAACCCACTTGAAGAAAAAGTAACTAAAAAGTCCCTTACCTTAAAACAGCTCTGATATTACCTTCTGAATCAATGGAAATTAAATTATTATTCTTTCCATTCTTATTATAATATGAAGAGAGGATAAAAAGAAAGGAGAATCTTCAGAATAGACATGAAAAGGACCACACCCACGTGGTGCTCTCTATATACGGTTAGAAAGTGGAATGTGGTGGTAACCTAAATTTTAAGAATTTAGGAGTCCTAATCCATTTTCAAGAAGAAAGTTTCTTCATACTAAAAAAATCAAAGGAAGGAATATTTATGATACAAATAAATAGAACTAACTAATCAAAATCTTCAAAAAATGTTGGAATTTCAACCTGCTTCAAAGATAATGCCGACAGAGGCTAAAGATGGTCGAATTTTAAAAATCTAAAAATGACCCAGTTCAAACAATCAAATTTCCAAGCTTCAATAAAAATATGAAGGAAACTCAGGTGTGGAAATAGCTTCCTACACTAATCTCTATAGGAGAGTATTGTGCAAATTCTTATAAATCCTTACAATTTCAGATTCGTTAACTACTTTAACAAAGATATTGCAACCACATACCATGCATACAGAAAAATAGAGAATGACACAATGATATACCCTAGGGAAAACCTTTCGATAAAAAACCCCAGCACTCCAAAACCTGCACAATGTATTATCTTCAACATAAATATTACAATACACTTGCAATGCAAGTTCTTTCAGGAAATGAGAGACAAAGCCAACAAGACTTAAATTTTTGTTATATCTCTCCCATAGGAGCAGCACCATATATATAGACTCCTTTGGACCCAAAAATAGGCACAACCACCAAGACCCATGCACAAATCCACATGTACACAATTGTTACATGTAGTCCCAAGAATAGGCATCCATCCCTAAAATAGACTATGACAGCTTGTCATAGAATCCACCAAAAATAATGGTCACAAGAGAAGTGTAAGAGAATCTGTCATACCAACCTATTTTTGGCATATTCTCTTACACACACCAACCACTTCTTCTTGGGTGTCCAAATAGGCCCAAGTCATAAGATGCTCTTACACCTATCATAGCACATTCCTTAAATTGTTCTTACACGTCATAGGAATCCATCATGACGGTTTCAGTCATAATCTCCCTACACACAAGATGTTGACACATCAAGTGGAGTGACACATCAACATACCAACTAGACATGTACACTCACACTTAATTACATTATTTGCAAAAAATACATTTACAAAACAAATAATAAGAATAGGAATTATCCAAGGTTGAGACACCTTATTCCTAACATTCTCCCACTTGTCGAACACCTTGTAAGAGCAACAGGAACATAACAGGAACTTTAACTGCTATAGGCCAAAAGGCCCATAGACTCTGAACACCATCTAAATTTCTCAGTGCCCATTGGTTTTGTTAGTGCATCTGCAACATTCTTCACAGTATCTACCTTCTCCAAATTTATCTTTCCATCTTCCACCATATCTCTCACAAAGTGAAACTGCACATCAATGTGCTTCGTTCTGGCATGGAAAGTTGGATTCTTTGCAAGGAAAATAGGACTCTGACTATCACACCAAATAGTAATCTGTTCTGCATCAACACCAACATCAAAACACAATCTTCTAAGCCAAATGGCTTCTTTACAAGCATGAGTAGTAGCCATGTACTTAGCTTCTGTAGTGGACAAAGCAACCACAGGTTTTCGCTTACTCATCCAACTGATGGCACCACCAAACATAGTGAACACATAAGCACTGGTGGATCTCCTACTGTCAATATCACCTACCCAATCTGAATCCACAAACCCACGAATACAAACTGAATGCGGAGATCCAAAAGAGTTACCATGATAGCATATGGAGTAATCTGATGTACCCCTCAAATATCTGAATACTCACTTTACTGCATCCCAATGTACCCATCCAGGATTAGCCATAAACTGACTCAGGACTCCAACTTCTTGGGCAATGTCTGGTCTAGTATAGACCATAGCATACATAAGACTACCAACTGCACTAGCATAAGGTACTCTACTCATGTCCTCCACCTCACTAGGAGATTTTGGACAATCATCTACAGATAACTTTGTTCCCATAGAAATAGGAACACATAGTGGTCTACAATCTGCCATGCTGAACCTGTCCAACACAGACTTTACATACTTACTCTGACTCAACCAAAGTTTTTTGTTAGACCTATCTCTACTAATTTCCATACCCAAGATGTACCTAGCTGCCCCAAGATCTTTCATCTCAAACTGTGCTGACAACTGAGATTTAAAATCAGAAATCATACCCTTACCCTTCCCAAACAGCAACGTATCATCAACATATAATGCAACAATAAGAAGGTGATCATTTTCAACTCTGAAATAAACACAATGATCTAATTTTGATCTTACAAATTCAATTGACAACACAAAGGCATCAAACTTAAGGTACCACATCCTAGGAGATTGCTTCAAACCATATAGAGATTTCTTTAATCTACAAACTAAGGATTCTTTACCTTTAACAATGTAGTGCTCAGGCTGTGACATATAAATCTCTTCCTCCAAATCACCATGAAGGAAAGCTGTCTTCACATCCATTTGTTCTATCTCTAAATCATATGATGCAGCAAGATATAATAGAAATCTAATGGATGTCAACTTTGCAACAAGAGAGAATATTTCACCATAATCTATTCCCTCTACCTATGAATACCCCTTTGCAACCAATCTAGCTTTATACCTTTCAACACTACCATCTGCACAGAATTTCTTCTTGAACACCCATTTACAGCCAACAGATTTTTTCCCTTTAGGCAAAGGTATAAGGTCCCAAGTTTTGTTTTTCTCCAATGAAGCCATCTCATCATCCATAGCCTCAATCCAGGAACCTGCATCTTCCATGACCAAAGCCTCTTTCATAGATCTAGGCTCATCAGTGTTAGTAATCAAAGCAAAGGCACAACTGGAATCTAACATAGAATAACCAAACCTTTCTGGTTGCTTTCTTTCTCTTGTGGATCTCCTCAAGGGCTATGGTTGAGGTTTTTCTTCCTCTTCTTCTAAACTATCAGAGCTGCTAGAGCTCTCCTCATCATTAGGCCCAACATGGTCTCTTTATTCAGTCTTCTCAGGGGTAGGAGGCAACTGAACAACATCTTTTTCCTTTTCTTTTTCATCTAGTTGTAGCACAATAGGAGAAGATGTTAGCTCTCTGAAAATAACATTTCTACTATACAACACCTTACTAGTCACAGGATCACAAAGCTTGTATCCTTTCACACCAGCACTATATCCGATGAAAATACATTTAACAGCTTTGTTTTCCAACTTAGTTCTTTTCTCCTTTGGAACATGTGCATAAGCTTCACAACTAAAAACATGAAGATGTCTAATTGAAGGCTTCTTACCAGACCACACCTCCATGGGTGTCTTACCAACAGGGGCTGATGTAGGAGCTCTGTTAACCAGATAGCAAGCAGTGGCCACAGCTTTGGCCCAAAACCTTTGTTCTAAACTAGCTCCACTAAGCATACTCCTAGCCTTCTCCATTAGTGTCCTGTTCATTCTCTCTGCAACTCCATTTTTCTATGGGGTATAAGGAGTTGTCTTATGCCTCTTGATACCTTGTTCTTTACAGAACTATTCAAACTCTGCTGAGCAAAACTCACCACCATTGTCAGTTCTCACACACTTAATCTTCTTACTAGTCTGATTCTCTACAAGAGCTTTAAATTCCTTGAACCGACTAAAGACTTGTGTCTTACTTTTAAGGAAATAAATCCACGTCCTTCTACTGTAATCATCTATGAAAGATACAAAAAATACAGAGTTGGAGATTGAAGGAACTTTTACAGGACCAAATACATCAGAATGAATAAGATCCAAAACATCAGAAGATTTGTGAGAACTAGAGTAAAACTGAACATGATTTTGTTTACCATAGACATAGTGTTCGTAGAAGTCAAACTCAAGATTGCAATCATTTAACCCTTCAATGAGATTTTTATTTTTTAGGGTTCTGAGACCGTTTTCACCAATGTGGCCAAATCTCATATGCCACAACATTGTCTTTTCTACAAGAAGCTTAGCTTCCAAAGTATTTGCACTACCATCGGAACCAATAGCCATAGACTTCTTCACTACTTGTTCAGATGGTGAGGATGAAGAACTATTACATAGAGGAATACATGCATCTAGTTGAAATAAGGTACCTCTCCTAGTACCCCTTGCAAGCACTATCGATCCTCTCATCATCTTGTATCCTTCTTTCGAAAAAACAACTTGCACACCTACATCATTCAACATACTTATAGATAATAGGTTTCGTGCCAAATCCGGAATGTGCATAATTATGTTGATTCCCTTTACTTGTCCATCAGGAAATTTGATAGTGACCCTTCCGCATCCAACTATCTTTAGGTGAGAATCATCACCCAAGTAAACCTTTCCACCATCAAAATCTTCATATTTTGAGAACCAGTTTCAATGAGAGGTCATGTGAAAAGATGCACCCGAGTCAACCAACCAAACATCATCAGATGCATGGGCTGCCAAAGCTGTGATGAATGCATCGCCATCTTCTTGAGATCTTTCTGAAGCTGAATTTGAACCTTTCTTCTTCTTCTGCGGCTCTTTGCAGTCTTTACGGAAGTGCCCAGATTTATCACAATTTCAACATTTTGCCTTGAACTTATTGGAAGTCTTTGACTTCCCACAGGATTTGGATCTACCCTTATTGTCAGACTTATTGTCATTTTTCTTCCCTCTTTCAGTGGATCTCCCACGAACAGCAAGGGCTTCTTTTTCTGAAATGAAAGCCTTTCTCCGCATCTCCTCTTATAGTAGTGAAGACACCACATCATCCATTTTGAAGGTGACTAAAGTGCTTCTGAGAGCCATCACAAGATGGTCCCATGAATCTGGTAAAGAACACAAAAGTGTGTAGCAACGATCCTCCTCCTCTAACTTGACACCAGCTGATGTCAATTGTGCAGCCAGAAGATTAAATGCATTTAAATGATCCATTAAGGATCCACCTTCCTCCATTCACAAAGAGTACAAATTCTTCCACAGGAACAACTTGTTCACCAGAGATTTGGCCTTATACATGGCTGCAAGTCTTTCCCACAAACTATTTGTAGTTTTCTCATCTAGAACATTTAGAAGGACTACATCGGTTAAACAAAGTCTTATGAGACCCTTAGCTTTACGGTCTTTGATATCCCAATCTTCTTGAGCTATAGTTACTAGTCTTGTAGCACTTGAAGTCACTTCCCATAGGTCATGATCTTCCAACATGTCTTCCATCTTGAGTTTCCACAACTTAAAATTAGTGCCATTAAATTTCTCTACCTCCATTCTTCCATATGATGAACTTGCCATCTCAATCTACAAATAAGATTCAGAATGCTTTGCAAAAAACTCCCACTCAAACTTGAGATCAGCTCAAAAAACCCTACCCAAAAACTAGGATCAAAAGTTGATCAAGCTCTGATACCACTTGAAGGAAACTCAGGTGCGGAAAAAGCTTCCTATGCTAATCTCTATAGGAGAGTATTGTGCAAATTCTTATAAATCCTTACAATTTCAGATTCGTTAACTACTTTAACAAAGATATTGCAACCACATACCATGCATACAGAAAAATAGAGAATGACACAATGATATACCCTGGGGAAAACCTTTCGGTAAAAAATCCCAGCACTCCAAACCCTGCACAATGTATTATCTTCGACACAAAGATTACAATACACTTGCAATGCAAGTTCTTTCAGGAAATGAGAGACAAAGCCAACAAGACTTAAATTTTTGTTATATCTCTCCCATAGGAGAAGCATCATATATATAGACTCCTTTGGACCCAAAAATAGGCACAACCACCAAGACCCATGCACAAAGCCACATGTACATAGTTGTTACATGAGATCCCAAGAATAGGCATCCATCCCTAAACTAGACTATGACAGCTTGTCATACAATCCGCCAAAAATAACAGTCACAAGAGAAGTGTAAGAGAATCTGTCATACCAACCTATTTTTGGCATATTCTCTTACACACACCAACCACTTCTTCTTGGGCACCCAAATAGGCCCAAGTCATAAGATGCTCTTACACCTGTCATAGCACATTCCTTAAATAGTTCTTACGCATCATAGGAATCCATCATGACCTTTTCAGTCATACGCACAAGATGCCGACACATCAAGTGGAGTGACACATCAACATGCCAGCTAGACATGTACACTCACACTTAATTACATTATTTGCAAAAAATACATTTACAAAACAAATAATAAGAATAGGAATTATCCAAGGTTGAGACACCTTATTCCTAACAAAATATTATCTTTTCATGAGGTGTTTTAGGTTTTCAACGAAGTCCAAATCCGAAAGATAGGTAGTTATTAGTTAATTTTCTAATTAGTTTTTTCAAAAGATGTTTTAAATTTTAGCATAGGGTGGTGTCTCTTCACCCTAAAGGCATGTGAAAACCATTCATCCACATATATATGTGGTGTAAAATGTAGAGGTAGAAAAGAATCATCAACAATGTAAAAAAATTATTATTTTCTACTTCACTTTTTGCAAGTGATCTATTGTACATAAGATTTTACAGAGAAATAATATAAATTAGTTATTTTCTCTAATTTGGAGTTATGCATTTGATCATTCTTGATTGATCGGTCCTTTTTTATTTTATCTCAAAAGATAAAGCTTCTTAAAAACTTATGTATCAAAATTATTCCTATTATTTTTCAATTTGATAATTAGAATTATAGGCTCTATTATTCTATCTTATTGGGCTCATTAAGCTTGGGTTAGATTCAATAAGAATGATTGTAGCATAATAAAAAAATCAATGAAATTAAAGAGGAGTAGTTGATACGAGCATTTAGGTTGTGCTCTTTGTCTCATTTAGTTGTACATAGGATTAAAAAGGAACTGTCTCTATTGCCCAATATAGAAAGGCACCGATCTATGGCCTTAAGTTGAGTCTCTATTCAAAAATATTACAAGCAGAAATTAGTCATCAACATATATTCAAACCAAAATAATACATTATTTAAAAGATCGTCAAAGTCTAATTATAGCATTTAAACAACATCCAATAATTGTGATACTCACAATTTTGATTCCTCTCAAGTTCATTTTCCACTTTGAGAGAATCCAAAAGTTCTATATTTAGTTATATGTTGTAAAATCCTTTGAACCAACATATTTGGTTATGGTATAGACCCACCAGCCTTGGTTCTACAGAGCCAAAATTGTAAAAGTTCTAACTCCTATTGTGGTTGAACTTGTGCGATGGTGAAAATAATTGATTTTGCTGCATTAGATTGGAAAGTCCATGGAAGTCCAATCCTTCATTTTTGAGCACCAAAATATTGGTGACTCATCTTGAGAGTTTTCTATGAAAGATAATATTTAGATTACCTAGAAGCTCTGGTGATGTAATTAAAACTCTACTAGAGATAAGAACTCAAAGTAGTAAGAAATATTTTCTTCGAAGAGAGGTGGTGACTCTATTCAATAAAGCATTTCAATCAGTGACTCTATTGAGGAAGAAGACCTAAGAGGAGATGAGTAAGTTTTCCTCTTTGAAAGAGGTGGTGACTCTATTGTGAAGAACCTAATATATAAAGAAACAAGTTACTAACCAATTCAGATATTTAGAATATATCAAATAAACAACCATTGAGAGAAAACCAATTATTCCAAATGGTATCATACTATTGGATCTGAGTGGATTCCATTGTATTCCTTTAATTTTCTCCCTAAGTTCTCACAACTTGTACCAAAGTTCCATGGAGAATGGGATATCAACAACTGAACATTTGGAGGCATTTTATGCATTTATTAGAGAACTATAAGATCTGTGCAGAAGATCAGGCAATGAAACTATTGTTAGGACATAAAAGATAATGCAAGAGAGGCATATGAATCACTACCTACACAGAGAATCTCATCATGGAAGGGGTTTGAGAAATTTTTTCTTAATGAATTTCATGATGCAAGTGAAGTAGATAACGAGTATTGTGAAAACGATGAAAATAAGAATTGCATTATGGAAGAAGAACCTTATTTGTCTCCCTTAGATGAATTTCTCAATTGGAAAGGTATGAAAGTTAGTCTACAACCCATTTGTTCATAAGAGTAGTAATTATTTATCAGGAGATACCATCAGACATCATGCCTTCACACAAGAAATTTATGAAAACTTCATGAGTTGGGAACCTCACTAGAGGACCCTGATTGAGGCTTCTTTTTAAAAGAGTTAGAAGAATATACAAAAGTGAAACAAAAACCTGATAATGTTTCATATTACGTGAAGAAAATTTTTTTGGACATTTGAGGAGGAATGAAATAACATGTGTTTGAACAAGAAGAGGATCAACAATATATCTACGAAGCAGAGCCTTTTAATGTCTCCCTTGGATAAATTTTTAATATTGAAAGACAAGAAGGTGTGATGCAGTGTGAAATCTATAGGAATACAAAGCTCTAATGAAGTTCCAGATGAGATGAAGAAGAAATTTGGATCAGATGGAGGAAAATCCATTTTTGATGAGATTTGTATTGAAACAAATTTCCTTGAATGTAATAATGAAGAAGAAAATGATCTTAGTTAGAGGAAATCTCAGTTTGTTAGATATAGAATATCACAAATATGTGATAAAAGAGTCCAGATTGTTTCTCAATCCACTAAAATAAACAAGTTAATTGATCAGTGCATACTCAGGGTATACTAGATGAAGAAAATAATAAATCCAATCATGGACTTGCATGTCAAATAATCAAACATGTATTTCATAATATAATAAGGATAACATTAGAGAAAAGAATACAATAATCCAGTTATGATTTATGTGTGGCTGACTCTTGTGACATAGGACCTATGAAATAGAAGTAGATAATATAAATAAAATGAATGAGGAAGAAGATTTTCTTGGTGTAGAAAAAATTCAGATTTGTTCAATAAGGAATAGCAAGGGCATACCACACAAAAATGACTCAAAATATTTTCCAATTTATAGGGATAAGAAAAATGATGAAACACGAGAAGATAAACCTAATGAGAGGGACACATGTCTTGTTGATGAAGTATATGATTCTAAAAGGGATGAATTTAGTAGAGAGAGAGAAAGAAGATATGTCTAAGTTCTCTATGTTCTTGAATCCATTATTTGAAGAGAATTTTTATGAAATCAAGTACATCAACACCATGATAAAGACAATGAGCCTAGTGATCATTTTAAGATGATAAAACTCAAAATATGTATGGGGAAGTGTATTCATAAAGTGAGACATGCTTATGTCTTTGCTGAGAAAAAGTATTCAAACATGTGAAGATGAGATGGAATCAACATTATATACAGAGTATGTATAATTTGAAGATACCTATTATCAGAGAGAGTAAGTCTAGCTAGTTGAAGGAAAGTATCAACATATTTTATCAAAAATATCTTAGTATTATTTCAGATTGATGTCAACAGAATGTGATGAAAAAAATATTTTGACAAAGGAAAATATTTCTTTTTTATTTTGGTAGTCTGGGGCTACCAAATTATTATGATGTAGCTTCTACATAGTGACTCTATAACCTAATTGATTGACACTTGGTCTACTTCTACCAGAGATGGTTGGATTCTCGCTATGCCCACTAAGAGGATACATCCCTACAAAGAGTCACTGGTGGTACCCCTAAATTTTGAGAATTTAGGAGTCATAATCCATTTTCAAGAAGAAAGTTTCTCCATACTAAACAAATAAAAGGAAGGATTATTATGATACAAATAAATAGAACTAACTAATCAAAGTCTTCAAAAAATGCTGGAATTTCAATCTGCTTCAACGAGATTCAACAAAGGCTGAGATGGTCAAATTTAAAAATTTAAAAACAACCCAGTTCAGACAACAATGTCCAAGCTTTAATAAAATATTATCTTTTTACAAGGTGATTGGGTTTTCTACCAAGTCCAAATCCGAAAGATAGGTAGTTATTATTTAATTTTCAGTAGTTGGTTGTCTTAAGAAGTATTTTTAAGTTTACATAGGGGGTGCCACCTTTCCCTAACGGGGTGTAAAACCTTTCATCCACACACACACACACACACACACACACTCACATATATATACATATATACATATATTTATACATATATACATATTATACATATATTTACATATATATTATAAATATATATTTATATTATATATATATATATCTATATATATTGTATAGTCTATAGTATAGTATGTCTATATTTATATATATATATATTATATATAATATCTGTGTATATATATATATATATATATATATATATTATATATATATATATATATTATATATTATTATAGTTAATAGTATATATGTATAATTATATGTATAGATAGATATATACTATATATATATATATATAATTATATATGTATAGATTAGAGATATAATATATATATATATATTTAACATTAGTCCCACACACACACACACACACACACATTATATATACATATATATTACTATATACATATAATATACATATCTAATGTATATATATGTGTCTTATATGTATAAGTATTCTATATATATATATGTATATGTATATATATATATATATATATGTATATTATATATAGATAATATATTATGTAGTATATATATAATATATGTATAGTATATATATATATATATGTATATATATATATATATATATATGTGATATATATATATTATATATATATGTATGTATCTATATATTATATATATATATTAGATACTATAATATTTATATATATATATTATATATAGATATATAGATATATATAGATATTATGTATATATATTATTTATATATCTGTGTGTGGGTGTGTGGGTGTAAATGTAGAGTTAGAGAAGAATCATCAACAAAGTAAAAAACTTACTATTTTCTACTACACTTTCTGCAAGTGATCTATTATACATAAGACTTTATGGAGCATTAATATAAATTAGTTGTTTTCTCTAATTGGAGTTATGGATTTGATTGTTCTTGATTGATCAGTCCTTTGTGATTTTATCTCTAGAAGATAAAGCTGCTTTAAAAATTTATGTTTAGAAATTATTCCCATTATTTTTTAATTTCAGATTAGAATTATTAGGCTCTATTAATTCTATCTTATTGGGCTCATTAAGCTTGGGTTAATTCAATAAGATTGATTATAGGATAAAAAAATAATCAAAGACACTAAATAGGAGGAGTTGATAGGAGCATTTAGGTTGTGTTCTCTATCTCACTTAGTTGTACATAGGATAAAAAGGAACTGTCTCTATTGCCCAATAGAAGAAAGGCTTGATCTATTATCCTTAAGTTGAAGTTTCTGTTCAAAAACATTACAAGTAGAAAGTAGTCTTCAACATTTATTTCCTACAAAATAATAAATTATTTAAAACAGTCTTTCAAAAGTCTATTATAGCATTTAAGAACATCCAATAGTTTGATACTCACAATTTGATTTCCTCTCAAGTTCATTTTCCACTTTGAGAGATCCAAAAGTTTAATATTCAGTTATATGCTATAAAAAGCCTTGTAACCACATATTTGGTTATGATATAGGCCCACCAACCTTGGTCCTACAAAGCAGAATTGTAGAAGTTCAAACCACAATTGTGGTTGAACTTTTTCATTGGCAAAAATAATTGGGATTTCCCAACATTGGATTGGCAAGTCAATAGGAAATCCAATCCTTCATTTTTGGGCACTAATTGAATGAAGACAGACAAGACACTAAGATGTTTGGCATTTATGGGGCACATGAAACTCATTGGATCACCACCAAAGTTGTTTACATTTTAATGTATAATGGTATTGCACTAGCATTATGATAAGGTTATTGCTTACATGTATTTTGTCTAAATAAAATATAACAAGGACATTTTTATTGCTACCAAAGAAATCACGTTTCATAAACCTTATAATAATTACTTAAACTCATCCTCATGAATTGAAAAAAATAATTGTTTCTAGTGAAAATTTTATTAACTTAAGAACGGAAATTTATTATATTTTTTGTAATATAAGTTCCAAGGTGTGGTTTGGGATTTGTGGAAGGTAACATTGAGCATCCATGTTACACGATTTAAACACTATGTGATTTGGTAACTCTTACAATTCTCTCAAAATAATCAATTAGAGATTGCAAGTGGTGACCAAGAGGCCCCACATACATTATCTACTCTATGTGGTTCATAAATAGTAGCTACACTAATAGTTTTTAATCTAACACAATATTAACAACCATATTAAAAATTTAGTACATGGCTCTTAAAAGAGAGGAATATCTCATTGAAGGCTTAAATGTATTATGTCCATCATGTTTTAAATATTCTTGTATCAATAGCTATAAACCATGCTCTAAATTTGGAAGGAGATCCTTTGTTCCCACCATCGCATTTATAACTCCCACCTCTTTATCACTTTAAGTCTGATTCTTTAGACAAAGTTTTATGCATTGAAC
>BSBK01010723.1:2500-70480 GCA_027943335.1 Chamaecyparis obtusa | reverse complement strand
AGAAGGAGAAGAAGAAGGAAGAAGAGAAGAAGGAGAAGAGAAGAAGAAGAAGGAGAAGAAGAAGAAGAAGAGAGAAGAGAAGAAGAAGAAGAAGAGAGAAGAAGAAGAAGAAGGAAGAAGGAGAAGGAGAAGAGAAGAGAGAAGAGAAGAAGAAGGAGAGAGAAGGAGAAGAAGAAGAAGAAGAAGAAGAAGAAGAAGAAGAAGAAGAAGAAGGAGAAGAAGAAGAAGAGAAGAAGAAGAAGAAGAGAAGAAGAAGAAGGAGAAGAAGAAGAAGAAGAGAAGAAGAAGAAGAAGAAGAAGAAGAAGAAGAAGAAGAAGGAGAAGAAGAAGAAGGAGAAGAAGAAGAAGAAGAAGAAGAAGGAGAAGAAGAAGAAGGAGAAGGAGAAGAAGAAGAAGGAGAAGGAGAAGAAGAAGAGAAGAAGAGAGAAGAAGAAGGAAGAAGAAGAAGAAGAAGAAGAAGAGAAGAAGAAGAAGAAGAAGAAGAAGAAGGAGAAGAAGAAGAAGAAGAAGGAGAAGAAGGAGAAGGAGAAGGAGAAGAAGAAGAAGGAGAAGGAGAAGAAGAAGAAGAAGAAGGAGAAGAAGAAGAAGAAGAAGAAGAAGAAGAAGAAAAAAGAAGAGAAGAAGAAGAAGAAGGAGAAGAGAAGAAGAAGGAGAAGAAGAAAGAAGAAGAAGAAGAAGGAGAAGAAGAAGAAGAAGAGAAGAAGAAGGAGAAGAAGGAGAAGGAGAAGGAGAAGAAGAAGAAGAAGAAGGAGAAGGAGAAGAAGAAGAAGAAGAAGAAGAAGGAGAAGAAGAAGAAGAAGAAGGAGAAGGAGAAAGGAGAAGAAGAAGAAAGAAGAAGAAGAAAGGAGAAGAAGAAGAAGAAGAAGAAGAAGGAGAAGGAGAAGGAGAAGAAGAAGAAGAAGAAGAAGAAGGAGAAGAGAAGAGAAGAAGAAGAAGGAAGAAGGAGAAGGAGAAGAAGAAGAAGAAGAAGGAGAAGAGAGAAGAGAAGAAGAAGAGAAGGAGAAGGAGAAGAAGAAGGAAGAAGGAGAAGGAGAAGGAGAAGAGGAAGAAGAAGGAGAAGGAGAAGAAGAAGGAGAGAAGAAGAAGAAGAAGAAGAGAAGAAGAAGAAGAAGAAGAAGAAGAAGAAGAGAAGAAGAGAAGACGAAGAAGAAGAAGAAGAAGAAGGAGAAGAGGAAGAGAAGGAGAAGAAGGAGAAGAAGAAAGAGAAGAAGGAGAAGAAGAAGAAGAAGAAGAAGAAGCAGAAGAAGAAGCAGAAGAAGGAGAAGAAGAAGAAGAAGAGAAGAAGAAGAAGAAGAAGAAGAAGAAGGAGAAGAAGGAGAAGAAGAAGAAGAAGGAGAAGAAGAGAAGAAGAAGAAGAAGAAGGGAGGAGGAGGAGGAGGAGGAGGAGGAGGAGGAGGAGGAGGAGGAGGAGGAGGAGGAGGAGAGGAGGAGGAGGAGGAGGAGGAGACGGACCCATTTATGATCATAATTAATGAGGAAATGTCTTGATGGCTCGCAAGCTACAAGCTAGGGCATCATACATTGCTCATGAGTTCATTGTTTTAATACTGGCATTGTTGATGAGCTCACTATTTAGTATCTGATAAGGCCATGTAAATGGTACCAGGCCAACCCAATCAGCCCAACAAAATGTGTCATGTTTATCTTTGTCAAATACACTCATTCACCATTTTGTTCTTGTTCTTCACAAAAATATTTCTTCAATAGTAATTGTAAACAATAATTCAAAGAAAAAAGAAACAACTGTAATAGATCAGACCCCAAAAGAATACAGTCAAGGAGAAATAGTGCCCTAATCAGAGGAATTATGAAATATAGTTGAAGGTATTTATCTCTTCTATAATGATGAAGGAGTCAAGGTAATGATCAATGAAGTTGCTGCTATTAGATCATACATTAATACTATTTTGAATTTGAGCTCGAGCATTATGCAATGTTATTGTGTCATTGAGACCGTGAGCTTAGCATTTGTAATGTATTTTCTATTATTGGATCAATGCTACCATGTTGTTGAGTCTGTTTATGGCTTGACTATGCACATGCATAATTTTAGATGAGGATCAGTAATAGGGTGCCAGAACATTTCTTACATCCTTTGGATATAACCCCATCTTTTCCTTCCTTGCAGGTTTTGGATCATACAAGAGCATATTGGATTAAACCAGGGTCAACACTTTATTACTTCAGGTAATTTCTAGTACCTTCATTATTTATATTCATCCACTTATGTATGTTTTCATTCATTCATATTCTTTTTAAAGTTGGCTATTAGTGACCATATATGACGATTCTGATGTTTTTGGGTCATTTGATCAAGAGATGTAAAAGTTTCTTAAAATTTTATATTTTTTATTTCAATTTTTAAATCATAAAATGAATAAAATTTAAAGATAAAAATTAAGATAGTCTTTGTCTTCACTTAAAAAAATCATAAATCTCATAAAGCATGGTTTATGTTATTTTTATAAGATTTTATTAAGACTAAATATATGATGTAAACTCATAATTATACTTGATATATATACTTCAAAGGATGAATTATGAAATATAGTTGTAGGTAGTTATCTCTTCTATAATGATGGAGGAGTGAAAGGTAATGATCAATGAGGTTTTTGCTATTTCATCATACATGAATACACTTATTGTTTTGAATTTGAGCTTGGCCATCATGCAATGTTATTTCTATCACTGCATACTTGATGCTGTTATGCACCATATATTGTTTTATACATTGTTTATTTCATTCAGACCATGAGCTTGGAATTTGTAATGTATTTTCTATTATTAGATCAATAATACCATGTTGTTGAGTCTGTCTATGATCATTTCATGAGGAAATGTCTTGATGGCTCATGGGCTACAAGATAGGGCATCATGCATTGTTTATGAGATCACTATTTGAGTACCTCATGTCCCTATTTGATTGGCCAGTGCTCTGTTTGTTATATTGATTCTATTAGATCAAATAGGGACATCGGTAATAAAATAATACACTTACTATTTTGAATTTGAGCTCTGGCATCATGCAATGTTTTTGTTGTCAAAATAGTAAGTGTATTAATGTATGATCTAATAGCAACAACCTCATTGATCATTACCTTTCACTCCTCCATCATTATAGAAGAGATAACTACCTACAACTATATTTCATAATTTCTCCTTTGAAGTCATAGGTTAGTTTAAAATGGACAGGGGTTTTGAAATATCGTAAGTAAAAACATTACACAGTGGCATTCAGATTAAGTATAATATGAATTCACATGCCTTTAATTATGATGCACTTTTGAAATTATCACTCATTGGTCATTTGACAATTCAAGATATAAGTATCTGAATATAAACTATTGTAAAAGGATGAAACACATATGTATCATCATTTAATACAAAATATAAAAGTATCCCCCAGACACATAGTTCCTATTATAATGACCATCCTCTAATCCCATGGTGTACTAGTCTCAAGACCTAAGAACAATTTGATCAAGCCATCATATAAGTATCATCCTAAAGTTTAAATAGACATTGACTATGGATATACAACACCGAGCCATAATAAATTATAGAGTTTCACTGTAATTTCTCTGTCCATTTACAATCATCCTACTACTTACACTACAATTTCTATGTCCACTTACAATAATAAATTATAGAGTTTCACTACAATTTCTATGTCCACTGCCATTAAAATATATCACTCCTCCTGTTATAGGCATCCTTCTCATTAAGTGTTTCCATTAAAATATATCACTCCTCCTGTTATATAATGTATATGCATACTTGTTTAAAATGCCACACTTGTTTCTCTTAAATATTATTACCATTTAACTCAATTTTACATGACATTAAATTCAAGCTCAAAATGTATACATACGTGTAAGTATAGGAGAAGTTGGATTCTACAACTATTGAAAAAAAACAAAAAAAATATACCAATAGTAGTTTACGAGAAACTATACTTGTCCTTACCACACCATACCTCAGCATCATAATGCTTATCATTTTCAAGCTTCAAAGAGGCTTCATACCATGAACTGTCTGTAGATTTGTACGCAACACTAATTTAGGCTGGAGTTAAAATACCACGTGTGATGTAAATCTACGAACACTACGTGGTATGAAATCTCACTGAAGCTTGAAATATATCACTCCTCATGTTATTGTCAAAATTAAATTCAAATATTTCTCAAAACATTTATTCTTGTAATATTAAGATATCCTTATCTCAATAATAAAACAATCTTGCATAATAGCTTTTGAATCACATTAATACACACCCATGTTATGTATCATAGTTCATTTTAGAAGTGTATGGCTTGACTATGCACATACATAATTGTAGATGAGGACCAGTAATAGGGTGCCAAGAATTGCTTAGATCATTTCGATCTAACCCCATCTTTTCCTTCCTTGCAAGTTTTGGATCATACAAGAGCATATTGGATTGAAGCCTGAGTAACCACTTCATTACTTCAGGCAATGTTTGGTACCTTCATTATTTATTTTCATCCACTTATGTATATTTGCATTCATTCATATTCTTCTGAAAGTTGGCTATTAGTGACCATATAGGACCACTCTTGATGTTTTTGGGTCATTTGATAAAAAAATGTAAATAGGGATATCAGTAATAAAATAGGGATATGTTAATCTTTATGAGCTCAACTTCAAAATAGTAAGTGTATTATTTTATTACTAATGTCCCTATTTGATGTCCCTGCTTGATCTAATAACATCAATATAACAAATAGAGCACTGACCAATCAAATAGGGACATGAGGTGCTCAAACATTGAGCTCATAAAAAAATAAAAATTAGTCTTAATAAAATCTTATAAAACAACATATATTGTGTGAAGTGTTTGATCTCTCTTTATTTTTTTTGTTGTTCATATTCACTACGTGGTACTCCCCATTTATGATCATTTCATGAAGAAATATCTTGATGGCTTGCGGGCTGCAAGCTAGGGCATCATGCATTATTTATGAGCTCACTGTTTGAGCACCTCATGTCCCTATTTGATTGGTTGGTAAACAAACAGTGAGCTCATAAACAATGCATAATGCATGAGATCAAATTTAAAATAGTAAGTGTATTGTTTTATTAAGACTAAATATATTCTTTTATTAAGATTTTATTAAGACAAAGTATTTTGGGTTAGTTTTATGTTATTTTATAAGATTTTATTAAGACTAAACATATGATGTAAGCTCATAATTATACTTGATATATATATACTTCAAAGGAAGAATTATGAAATATAGTTGTAGGTAGTTATCTCTTCTATAATGATGGAGGAGTGAAAGGTAATAATCAATGAGGTTGCTGCTATTAGATCATACATCAATATGCTTACTATTTTGAATTTTAGCTCCGGCATCATGCAATGTTATTGTTGTCATTACATGCTTTCCACTGTTGTGCGCCATATATTGTTTTATACACTATTTATTTCATTGAGACTATGAGCTTGGGTTTTCTTTCAGAAGTGTATGGCTTGACCATGCACATGCATAATTGTAGATGAGGATTAGTAATAGGATGCCATTCATTTCTTAGATATTTTTTTTATCTAACCCCCATCTCTCTTTTCTTTGTAGGTTCTAGATCACACAAGGGCAAACTAGATTCATACCCAGGTCAAAAATTCATCACTTCATGTAATGTCTGGCACCCTTATTATTTATGTTCATCTTCTTATTTTCCTTGTATAGTATATACAAGTTATTTTTCATATATAAACATGTAATCTTTAGATGCAAAATTTTTTTTCCCTATACATGTATCTTTGCATGAAATGGATGTTAGAAATAGGGAATACTGAGAGGGGCGGTGAATCAGTATTCTAAAAACTTTATTTTTTGCCCAATTATGGATATAACAGATTATCTTTATACATGCATAACATAAGAAACTAAATAATATGCATAACAATAAAGAACTCATAACACATGATATGTTCTTGAGGAAACCCTAGTCAAGGGAAAACCCCAGTGGGGATGGTACCCACAAAGATCCACTAATCAAAAGTATCTTGTTAAGGATATTGACCCTATTAGGATTCTATTACATATGTATAGTGTATCAGTCCTGGTTAAGGGACTATAGGCCTTGTTAGAAGCCTCAACCCTGTTAGGAGTTGTAGATACAAAATCTGATTACAAGATGAGCCCACTGCCCAAACAAGTAATATACAATGTATACTGATTAAAAAAATGGATTAAGGTACATAACCTTATACTACTTGCATCAAAGTATTCTTCGCTGCTCTTACATTCACATAATATCATATCATCACCATATTACACTTCTCTTTTCATTCTTACAATTACAATTACATATATACAAGTTATTAAGGCTAATAACTTTACATGGTCAGATTCCATATATTTTTATCTAAGAGTTAACATCTAGGATTTCATCTCTTTATATTGTTAAGTCATTATTTTGGTAAACAAAATAATCCCTTAACTCTTTACCAATTCTATCTTCTTATTCTATCCTATCGGCTTCACACTGTCTTCGGTAAAACTGCCATAACTAATTCTTTACATGCCGTACAGACTTGCACTTTGAAATGGGTCATCAGTAGCCATCATAGCATCTATGTTCAAGTTTGCAAGCACTGAAATTTCTCCAGTCAATGTCACAAACCAAAACTATATCCTGGTACACTGTGAAAATACTGTCTCACACTTAGACAAATTTGCATTACAATCTTCCATACTTGCTCTCTAACTTGTGTGCTCTTAATGTGAATCATATGTTGCCATAATGATAGCATCTATGTACTCACTTCAGCCAAATTTCCAACAATCTCCCCCTTTGTCATTGGTGGCAAGATATGAGAAAATTGGCTAAGTGTACAAGTCAAAATCTCAAAATGTATAAAATTTTTTTGGCCATAGTATAGAATGTGTATACTATCCTTATAACTCCTCAAAATATACTTTATGATACAAAAATTCATACAATACTCCCCCTAAGAGTATCAATCCTCATATACATAACAATTTTCTGCTCTACTACAATCACTCCCCCTTTGACAACAATGACAAAATAAAGTAGGGAGGATTACAAAATTGTAACCCAAAAAAAAATAATAAAATATACCTCCATTTACTTATTGCAAAGTTGGTAGGCTTGCAACATAATCTGCAAAATTTACTTTCATGGCTTCAATCTCTTTCTCCCATGACTTTCTGATAGAATCTACCACATTCAAAAGTGTGCTTAATCCATAAGTTGCTATCTGACAAGCTTGAAGGTTCTCAAAATTAAATTTTTGAAATGATGTCTTAGCAGTAAGACATTCTTCTAACTGTTCCTCAATAATGCTCAACTTCATAGACATGTGCTCTCTCAGAAGTTCAAATCTTCTCAATTTCCTATTCTTTTCATCTTGCAATGATCTTATTTCATATTAACACTTCCTAACTTTCTTCTCAACATCACTTACTTTTACATTGGGTCCAGAAAGAAGATTAGATTCATTCTGAATCTCAGCTTCCTTCACCTTGATTTTCTACTCCTCTACTGCTGTCAAAATCTCAGGTTTTGTACACTGTATGTAAAAAGCTTTTCCAGTCTCCAAATGTTTCCTCAAGTTCTTGATACAAAAATCAAGACTAATAATATCATTTCTGATATTCTGACTTATATTTAAAAGCATTTTAGCTTCATAAGCTACTTGAGCTCTTACTTTAGCAATATCTGATAAGTTGGTAAACTCATCATCAAAAGTACTTAGTACCTTTTTGGCTCTCTCCAAAGGATCTGCTTCTGAAATATGTGTAGCTACAATACTTTGCAACTTCTCTATTAGTTCCTTTAGACTTCCTTCTAGATTCTTTACTTTCTTATTCTTTCCAATAATCTTATTCAAAGAACTAATCAGCTCTACCTGATCATCATCATCAACTTCTTTACCTAAGTCTTCAAACAAGGTTCCAATTTCTTTCTTCTTTTCCTCAGGAGTGGGTGCATGAATTTATGTCTCTTTAGGTTCATCACTCACCAATTCAGTCTGCACTACTTCTTCAGTCTTGTCCAGTTCATCAAGAGCTGAATTGTCAACAATGTTATCTAAATTCTTAAATACATTATCTTTAGTGTCCAAGGTCACCTTAGTACCTTCAATGTCCATTGTAGCATCTTCAATGTTAATAGTTGAAAGAGAGGGAATATCCTCTTGTTTAGCATCAACTGCATGTCCTGCTGCAACTGAAGTTTCTCCAACAATATTTGCCATTACTTTAATTATTGCTTGCTCTATTTCTGTTCCCACTTGCTCATATTGTCCTGCCATGATCTGAATGGTTCTCCTCTTATTCCTCAAAAGAGTGTTAAGGGGCTTCAAAATTTTCTTCAAATGATCATCTTTCACTTCACAAAGCTTTCTCACAAGATTATCTCTTATAGTTTTGTCTTCTTCTTGTGCTCTTAGTTTTCTATTAATAAGTTTAGTAAAAAATTCATCAGGTATTTGACCTTGAATAGAGTCAAATTTCTTATTTTCCAAAATCATATGCTTCACAATAGCATTCTCCAAATTAATTTTATCAGTATAATCATAAAGATCATAATATTTATTCATTCTTGCAAAATCTCCATTCTCAATAATCTGCTCATTTAGCTTTTCAACTTTTGGTTTCCAAGCTTTCTTCTTGGTATCATCTTTAACTTCTACAAACTTTCTTGGTACTGGTTGAACTATAGTCTTTTGTCTCTTTCCTAGTCCAATAGCAATTTCTTTCTTTCTCTTGCTCAGTGTTACTTGTTCCTTTTTTGGTTCTTCTACTTTCACTTTAACTGGTGTAGGCTCTCTATGTACTGCACTGGATAAAGGTGGTACAATTAAGACTTCTCCCTATCCAACATCTCTCAATGCTGCTGCTATCTATTTAGCTACCAAAAATTCTCTTCCTATCATCCCTGTGTCTTTCAATATTCTCTTTATGGTACTATCAACTCTTTTCTTAGACTATTTTTCTTCAATTTTAGCTTTAACAAAATTAAAGTTGTCTTCATAAGTTCCAAACCTACTGCATTGGGTGTCCAATTTACTTTACAGTAATCTTCCAACATACTTTTCTGTCTCAATCTTAGAAATCTCATAGCCAAGAGGGTCTATGAATTCAAATTTGGGTTCTACTACTTCAATGTAAGTAAAGTCAGTGTCAATCATGAAACACATATCATTCTTATATTTCTCCACAAGTGACTATGGAATCCTTGATCTGCTAGTTACCAAATTCTGAAATGTCTTCAAAACTAACACAACACTTTCATTAACTTTATCAATAACATGATTTCTATAAACTTTGTTTATTCTTTCCATCATAGATTGTCCATCATTCCAATCATTTCCAATTGTGTAAGGAAATCTTCTCAAAAGGTGGAAAAACATATATGTAATCAAAGATGAGAATCTAAATTGTGCATATTTAGACTTCTTAATCTTCTCCAAATTCTCAAACAATTGAATTCTCAAAATCTCATACATATCAATAGAAACTTTGTCTACACACATCAAATAGGCAATGTGAACCATGCTAGCTACCATGTCATCTTCTCTGGAATTAGCACAAAACTTTGTAATCAAAATCTTACATAGATATCTTACATCATGTTGTCTAATCTTCCTGATAACAATACCTCTACCATTATAGGATGATCCAGTGTTGTCAATGACAATCTTCCTAATGTTTTTCTCATTTAAAGGGATAGCACCAAGTTTGGATAAACCGGTGACTTCATGAATTAGGTTAGCTGTGATGTCAATCACTCTATCTTCTAACCAAAATTTCCCATTGTGAATTCTACTTAAAATGATCTTTGTGCACTCTTCATTATCGAATTCATACTCTAAACCATACGTGACAATTTCATTGTTTTTCAAATGTTCATAACCTTGCTTCCATGACATATCGTGGTTATATATATTCTAATACTCACTTGAAAAATCACTGTCATTTACTATTTCCAATTTACATCCAAGATAACTCTTTACATTTTCCAAATGCAAAACTCTATCTGGTACGGATGATAAAGCAAACTCAGGGTCTACTTCTAAAGCTTCTACTGGTTCTTTCTTCAATTTAGGTCTGTTCTTGTCTCTAATGTTTTGAATCAAAGATGTATCCATGTTTCCTTCCAATTCTTTATACCGATTCAAAGATTTGTCAAGATAAATACCTCAAATTCATGATTCTAGGGTTTGCAAAGATTTAGCGCTTAAATCCTTCACAAAATCTCTGCAAAACACTTCCAATCTCTACTTTTGATCTCCTTGATACTTTAATTCACTTTGACAATCAAATAACATCGATCATAACCTTTTATGACTTCAATCATACTTAATTATGACATCGCATTCAATTCTTTTGCCATTTCTTTTCAAAAGTTATTCCTGTTAACTTGCAAGACTCAAAACTTCTTGCGATCTCAAAAAACATAACATTTTCTTTTGCACTCTTAACCATAGCATTAGTACATCATAATATACCTTCTATTAATTGCACAAGACTTAGTTCATCATAAATCTACTTCTACACTAAATCTAAGTTCCTAATCTACTGTAATTTACATAAATTAAGTGCTTAAAGATAGATCAAGTAAGGATTCATTCTTACCACTTAATACGTCACCTGTCTGATTACCTTCCTTGTTCATTATGTCTCCTTGATCTATTCCTTTAACATACTTCACTTCATCTATATTGCTACAACAATCTTTCTATCTGTTACTTGTATCTTCATTCCTTCTTGCATTGTTTCTAGGGTTAGGGTTCAGATGATAAGTTCCATTGTTCATTTTGCAAAACCTTACTGTATGTCCATGTCCAATCCTATTGCATATCTGACAAACAATTCCATTGTTCCCATATCTCTATCCTTGCTGATTAATCTGTGACCTATAATTTCTAGCAATGTGTCCAACTTTGTTGCATCTATAACACAGTACTTCATTTTTTTTGTTCATGTCTTCAGTAGGTCTCTTATCTGCATTATTAGTATTCCTAAACATTCTATTACCATAATTATTCTCAATAACTTTAGGTCTTCTACATTCAATAGCTCTATGTCCAAAACCATGACAACTATAACAATAACCATTAAGAGATTTAAACTGTTTACCTTTACAATCTCTTTTCATATGACCAATAGTATTACAAGAAAAACATATGCCTTTGAATTCTCTTTGCATACCTTTGGGTGATTCCTCTTGCTTTAATGAATGTCCTTCTTCTTTAGGTGAATCTTCAAATTTGTTGATCTCATCTATGCTTTCAGATGTCTTTAGATCTGGTTTCTTGCTTTCATCATTTGTTCTGAATATATTAAATCCAAGTCTAGTCTTATCATAGGATGGTTTCCCAAAATAAACTTGTTCATCGATCTTCTCACTATTTGAATATAGCCTTTCAAGTTGTTGTTTGGATTGAGTCAGTTCACCTTTCACAATCTTATTGTACTTCTCAAGTTCTGCATACTGCACATTTACTTTCTCAAATTTGGATGTCACTTTTTGAAGTTTAGATTTCAGTTCTTCATTTTTAGTCTTTAGACTTTCATTCTCAGATTTCAGATTTACTTCATTTTTTCTATTTCCATCTTTCAAACTAAGCTTCAAATTCACTATCTTCAATTCATGCTTAAGGATCTCATTTTCTTTTTCCAAGTTGCTATCACAATCTTCAATAAGAATTTCAGATTCCTTTTTAGATCTCAAATCTTCTATCTTGTTTTTCAATTTCTCAATAAGGTTCTTTTGCATCATCATATTTCCTTTCTAGAGTGTTTCTTTCATTAGTAAGCATATCAATCTTCTCAAGAGCTTCATCAAGATTCTTCTGTAGTTGATCTACATCCATAGAGATCTTACTCAAGCTGCTAGGCTTTCCTTGAATGATTCTTTTTCGAGTAACTAGGCTCTGATACCAATTGTTAGAAATAGGGAATACTAAGAGGGGGGGTGAATTAGTATTCTAAAAACTTTATTTTTTGCCCAATTATGGATATAACAAATTATCTTTATACATGCATAACATAAGAAACTAAACAATATGCATAACAATAAAGAACTCGTAACACATGATATGTTCTCGAGGAAACCCTGGCCAAGGGAAAACCCCGATGGGGATGGTACCCACAAAGATCCACTAATCAAAATTATCCTGTTAAGGATATTGACCCTATTAGGAGTTTATTACATATGTATAGTGTATCAGTCCTGGTTAAGGGACTATAGACCTTGTTAGAAGCCTCAACCCTGTTAGGAGTTGGAGATACAAAATCTGATTACAAGATGAGCCCACTACCCAAACAAGTAATATACAATGTATACTGATTACAAAAATAGATTAAGGTACATAACCTTATACTGCTTGCATCAAAGTCTTCTTCGTTTCTCTTACATTTGCATCATATCATATCATCACCATATTACACTTCTCTTTTCATTCTTACAATTACAATTACTTATATACAAGTTATTAAGGCTAATAACTTTACACGGTCAACTTCCATATATTTTTATCTAAGAGTTAACATCTAGGATGTCATCTCTTTATATTGTTAAGTCATTATTTTGGTAAACAAAATAATCCCTTCACTCTTTACCAATTCTATCTTCTTATTCTGTCCTGTCAACTTCACACTGTCTTCAGTAAAACTATCATAACTAATTCCGTACATGTTGTATAGACTTGCACTCTAAGATGGGTCATCAATAGCCATCATAGCATCTATGTTCAGGTGTGTAAGCATTGAACTTGCTCCAGTCAATGTCACAAACCAAAAGTATATCCTGGTACACTGTGAAAATACTATCTCACACTTAGACAAATTTGCATTGCGATCTGCCATACTTGATCTCTGACCTGTGTGGTCTTAATGTGGATCATATGTTTTCATAATGACAACATCTATGTACTCACTTCAGCCAAATTTCCAAAAATGGACACAAATTAAACAAGATCAACTAATAATGCAAACTAGGGTACTGTAGTCACTCATCTAGTAATTAGTTCCCCAAACCATTACTAAAGATTGAACATAAGTCTAAGTCCCCAAACCTATTGTTCTATGTGTCCTTATTGTCTTCATAATTTTGGTTCAACCCCTATAGGATGCCCAAGCCTAGAGGCCAAGGAAAGTACCCAAGAGCATTTGAAAGAAAGATGAATGAAACCATTGTCCTTATGTGGGTAAACCCATATAAGTATTCTTCTTTTGCATCACAACTCCTACTAGAGGATCCAAAATCATGCATTTATGAAGTAATAATGTATTAAATGTCTTACCGATGTCCCTATTTGATTGGCTGATGCTCTGTTTGTTATATTTTTGTTATCAAAATAGAATGGCAGTGGTGATTCAATGCATCTACAACCTCAACAACATGATAGCATTGATCCAATAACAGAAAATACATTATAAATGCTAAGCTCACGGTCTCAATGAAATAAATAGTGTATAAAATAATATATGGTGCACAAAAGCAACAAGCATGCAATGACAAAAATAACATTGCATGATGGCCGAGCTCAAATTCAAAATAGTAAGTGTATTCAAGTATGATTTAATAGTAGCAACCTCATTGATCATTACCTTTCACTCCTCCATCATTATAGAAGAGATAACTACCTACAACTACCTTATCATGCATTGTTTATGAGCTCACTATTTGAGTACCTCATGTCCCTATTTGATTGGTCGGTGCTCAAATAGTGAGCTCATAAATAATGCATGATGCCCTGGCTTGCAGCCTACAAGCCATCAAGACATTTCCTCATGAAATAATCATAAACGGGGAGTACCACACGAATATCAAAACAAAAAAACAAATAAAGAGAGATCAAACACTTCACACAATATATGTTGTCTGGTTATAAACAAAAAAAAAAGAAAAAGAAAGTATCATTTGTAATTTTTGTGAATTCGAAGAGTTGTCACGAAGATGGCACTGCATTTTTGCATGGCGCGAAGAGGGTATTTGAGTTTGGCATGCATGAAGAGGCTGAAACCATGTGGGAAGAGGGCTCTGGCACTTAAAGTAGGCATTTGAACTTTTTCTTCTCATTAACTCAATTTCATTTTGATGGCATTTGTTGATTTAATGGTAAAATATGAATGTTAATAGTGGTATTGTTTACATCTTAGCATTTGGAATGCTCGATGACCCATGAGCTTTGAGAGCTAGGGCATCATTGCTATTACCTTCAAGGCATTGTGTGAAGTGTTTGATCTCTCTTTATTTATTTTTCTGTTGATATTCACTATGTGGTACTCCCTGTTTATGATCATTTCATGAGGAAATGTTTTGATGGCTCGTGGGCTACAAGCTAGGGTGTCATACATGATTTATAATGAATTAATTTTATAATGTTTTAATTTTATAGAAAATTCATGATTTATATTGAATTAATTTTATAGTGAATTCATGATTTAAAATGTCCATATGAAATCTAAAGCAATACATTAATTTTATAGAAAATTCATGATTTATAATGCCCCTTGATTTATAATGAATTAATTTGTAGCAGCTCAATGTGTTTAAACTCAAGAATACCCCTTAATTTTTTTCCTACAAAGCCTTTGGCAAAATATGTCAAAAAATGAGAAGCTATGAGAAGGTGACATGAAGCTAATGAAAGGAGGTGTCTCCAATTTGTTTTGTAGATATACACATTAAGGATCATGTTAGATTATACAAGGGAATTCAATCAAAATAGAGAGACAATCACTATATTGTTGTTTAACTTTCAAAAAGAAGGTGATGACAAATGTTATTGTCCATGCAAGAGTTGTAATGGCTTAAATACAAGAAGAATCAAAATCAAAACAACATAGACACATTGTAGGGAGAATGGTCACATTGATGGGGGGTTTGATTATAATCCAATGGTAAGTTGTTTGTTATATTGTTTTCACAGTTAATATACATATGACCCATGGAAGGAGGTTTGATTATCACATTGAAGGGGGGTTTGATTATCATCATTTTTATATAGGTTGATCTCCCTAGTGTGAATATAGATGAACATGGAGGTGTGAGTATTGAAGTTGAAGATCATGATCCCATGGAAGATGACGATCATGTGCCAGAAAACACATTTGAAGATGATGGTATGAATGCATTGATCATTGTGACATTTGGTACCGGTGCTGATGATGATGATGATGATGATGATGATGATGATGATTATGATGAGGATGACATTGACGATGTCCATGATATACCTCTACTTGAGAAGGTGGACATGACCCTTTACGAAGGCTCCCAATCTACTTTTCTCTTTGCTATATTATTGTTGGTGAATTTGAAGGTTATGAATGGTATATCCAACATAGCAATGTCACATCTGCTAAATTTTGTCATATATGTCATTATAGTTTATAAAAGGTAAAACATGTACCATTAAGATTATTTATAGTAATGACTTATATTATTTGTTGCAGATTGATAGGTGACTTTCTGTTACCACCATCAAATGTTCTCCCTCACTCGTACCGAGAATTATGTGCCACTATGAAACATATTGGAATAGAGTATCAAACAATAGATGCTTGTCCTGAAGATCATATTATTTATTATAAAGAACATGAAAATACAATAGAATGCCCTGAATGCAATACGAGTAGATATCGAGATGATCAAATGACAAAAAAGGTGCCTCACAAGGTTCTTCATCACATCCCCATTATTCCATGTCTGAAATGATTATTCAGGTGCAATAGCTTGGCACAATTTATGGATTACCATGCATGCGGTAGGAGTCAAGATGACATTATTCAAATGCTAGGGGATGGTTCAACATTTATGGACATAGAGAAAAAGTGGCCACACTTTAAAGAAGAACCTTGAAATCTCAGACTTTCTCTAGCAGCAGACGATGTCAATCCGCATAGAGAGATGAGATCCGTTAACTCGGTGTGGCCTATTTTTTTTATAAACAATAACCTTCCTCCATGGATGTCAATAAAGAGGGAGCACACTATGTTGGCAATGATTGTTCTAGGTATCTTATTATTTTATAGTTATCTACATGTAATTATAAGTCTTGGAGTGAAATGACCACAATAATTATCAGATGTTGTTTTTAATTCAATTAGATAATTACCAAGTGAAAGATATGAATGTATATATTGTGCCTCTTATCGATGAGTTTTTGGTGTTATGGAATGGTTTCACCATGTATAACATCTCCTAACCAATTGGACAAAGAAAATTTTAATTGCATATAATGCTTGTGTGGACAATTCATGATTCTCCAAGGTTGACACATTTCTATGGTATATTATGGTGAATTCTAGTTGTACACAATAATTCAAATTCTAAAAATATACATATTTAATCCAACTGTATCATTATCTTGTAGGTCTTCAAGAAAAGGAAAAATTTTCATGTCCAATGTATGGTCCAAAGATTAAATCTCATTATTCTGAAAGTTTAAGAAAATAGGTGTTTGATGAGTATAGGAAGTTCCTCTCCAGAAATCATAAGTATCAAAGTGTAGAAAGACATATTTTCAATGGTAAAGAAGAGAGTACATCAAAACCCCAAAGAATGACACCTCACCTATGACAGTTGGAATATAATAGAATTCAAGGTAATATCATTCCATGTAATGATCGATGTTTGAAAATTATATATTTTGATTGTGTTTTGTTGGCTAATTATGTAGTTGATGATCTTGAAGGTCATGAATGCATTACCAACCAACTTCCAAAAGGACTAAAATGTTATCCTAGAGAATTTAGTAGGCTGCTCTACTATGAGCATCTACAAATTGTGCATTTGTTTGATACTATGCATATTGGAAATAATGTAACAGAGACACTATGGAAAATATTGGACAGAAGGCATGAAAAAAGAAAAACTTGGCAAAATTTGTAGTGACATTCATGATTCCAATCATGCAATGAAAAATATCATTGAATCAAATAGAAATGGAAACCAGATTAATGCAAGTGCTCTTCCTTGGTTATTAACAGAGAAACAAAGTAATGCCATAAAAGAAGTGATCTGAAAAATTTGATTTCCTACAGAATTTGCTGCGGATATAAGCAATCTCATATCAAAGAAAAATAATTTTGGGTCAGGGATGAAAATGCATGATTGACATACCTTCATCAAGGTAAGTCATAGTCTTTTGTATTTACAATATATTTGTGTAATTGCATTCAATTTTCATTGAATGAAATGATCAGTTGACAATTGTTGTAGTATTTGCTACCCCTATCTCTCCCAGAGGACTTCGACAATAATATCAAACAAGTGATATATGATCTTAGAAAATACATGAGGTAAGTAGTGATATTTGTTCAATATGTCAAACAAGTAATATATTGTAAAGTCTTGTATTTATATATTTATGTCTTAACTCCCTTGTACATGGTTGTCATCTAAAAAAATCCATAAAGAAGATATAAAATATTGAAAAAAAAAATTTGTCGATTAATGTGTGAAATGCAAAAGTGTTTACCTCCAAGTTTTTTCAATGCACAAGAACACTACCTCATACACCAAGTTAAAGAGATTGAATTGTGTGGACCTGTACATGCTAGGTCAATATGGATGGTTGAGAGACACTTGAAATTTTGGAAGGGTTTGGTGTAATACCCCAAAAATGGGCTATAAGTTCATTAATCTCCTACATCTTCAATTCGAATGAAATCGACATCAAAGTCCTTATCTAATGCACATCTAAACATCATCGAATCATAATTGATTATCTTAAATTCTACATCGGGGAATATTCCTAGTAATATTCCTAATCATCATAATTATCTTTAATTTTATAATTATTTGGCAATAAATCACATTTATCCTAAAATTTGATTAATTAAATATTTTGCATATTTAATTAATTAGATTTAATATTTTCCACTTAATTATTTAATTAAATTTAATTCTATCTATTATTAATTGTATTATTTAATTTTGACAATAAATCCAATATCCTATGAATAATTGATTAAATTCTTATTTAATTAATTAAAGCATGTTGTCATTATTTAATAATATAATTTTTAATAAAAGTTTGGTAAAATAGTTAATTAACCCATAAATTAATTATTTTATTTCAAAAAGCAGTTAAGTTGAGAATAAATCACTTTATTTATTTATTAAATCATAATTATCCATGTGCACATTCAAGGACCAGTTAAACTCAAAATTGGAAAATCAATGCAAGTTGTTAGCTTTTTGAAACTCAACATCTTTTTGAGTTTTAAAGTGGATCTAAACTTCTAATTTGAGTTGAACTATGCTTTTGCATGATTTTTGTGACTTAATTATCTGTTATTTAAAAATAACTCAAAAATCAACCTAAGTTATTTGAGTGATTTATGGCTTTCTTTCACAACCTCCAAAGCCTTGGATTTCTATAAAAACAAGGCTCAACTCTTCATAATTCATCTCTCAAATTTGCATCCAAGCATCTCATATTTTTGCACAATCACGCTGGAGAATTGGAATTGGAACGATCAAAGTTTCTTGCGAATCGACACCTTTGTGAGATCAATTTCAAATTCATAGCTTTCATATTATTGTTAGAATTTTCATTCTCATATCATATCATTTCTAGATTAGCATCATAGATCAATTTCCATATTAGCATAGATTCATATCAAGTTTTTATCATTATTATTGCATAGAAAATACCCAAAAAAATAAAATTAATTGCATTCAATTTCATATCCTTTTTTTGCATTCAAATCCTTCATTTAGGTGTCGTCTAGGTCATTGATCTCGATAATAATCTGAGACCATTAATCTCGCACCTACTAGAAAGCAGTAAATCACTTGGTTAAATTATATTTCAATTTTGTAGGATTTCGATTATAGCTAACCTCTAATGTTTTACTGAAGTGTTGTGTCTATAGATCAGGTACAATTTTCACACATACATTTTTGGCACCCACCGTGGGGCCCTGAAACGGGTTTCCCTTCATTTCTATCAATTTTCTATCTTTTGAGGATAAGGGTTTCAAGGGTCCTGGTATACTCTGTAGGACGTTATTTTTTGTTTCTTTTTTGCCTGCAAAAAAGGAAAAAAAAAAATTGGCACTTTTTCTATCAAAACTGTTCGTACACTATGATTTTTATCATTTTGTCCGTACTTCCGTACATCTCTGTATGAATTATCATGCGAGATTTCACACTGTGTCGTGTGAGATTTCTTTCTATGTCGCATGAAATTTCACTGGTATCATTTTTTTTTTGTGCGTGAAAAATAACTTTCTCGCGTGAGACTATACTTCCTCACGTGAGATTTAATCCTTTGTCATGTGAAATAGTGTTTCCTCATGCGGGACCGCATCCTGACTCGTACGAGATTTCATCCTTTGTCACGTGAAATAGTGTTTCTTCGCACGGGACTGCATCCTGACTCACGCGAGATATCATCCTTTGTCACGGGAAATAGTGTTTCCTCGTGTGGGACCGCATTCTGACTCACACGAGATTTCATCCTTTGTTGCACAAAATAGTGTTTCCTCGCGCGAGACCGCATCCTGACTCGTGTGAGATTTCATCTTTTGTCGCACGAAATAGTGTTTCCTCACGTAGGACTGCATCCTGCCTCGCGTGAGATTTTTCTACAGAGGCATAGAATTTCACATATTTGTACTTTTAAATTATTGATTTCTAACGCTTAAAATTTGCTATTAATTTGTCTTGATTTTGTACTTTCAAACGTGTGCTAAATTTTGGATTGCAAAGCATTGGACCTAAGGTATTCTCCTTCATCTATTAACATTTCAATTTGGACTTAAAATAAATCTCTTATGTGTTTGGCTTGTGTGCATCCTTTCATGCTTTTATCTATTTCTACACACTTGCATAATTGATACTAGGTTGTGACCCCTTAAGGATTCATTAAGTAGTCTTAGAATACTTGTGATTGATCTTGATTACTATCTTGGGTTATTAAACTCGCTAATCTACCGGCCCCTCATTTCCGCCCCATGGTTGCAATCTCAGCGCCATAAAGGGGAGGGGTCAACAGGACAGAAGCGTTAAGTGTTCCACTTGGCAACCTTTTTGTGCTTTTAGGAACTCACTTGTTTTCTAAGTTGGGGACTCATTTTCAGCTTGTGTGAGGTGTTGAGTGTTCCACCTTGTGGAATCATCTCATATTCACTTTAAGCGTTAAGTGTTCCTCTTTCTGCTTTTTGGGTACTTTTGGTAGATTTGCTTTCGGGAATATATCTGTGCTCACATAGTAATTAGGCCCTATGAACACTATTCATGATTCTTGAGAGATTGGATTCCTAGATAAATCTTTCTTGATGACAGAATCCTTGTAGGTAGGGAGGATACTTAGTGCGTTTCACATTCAACTTGGTTAGTGTGTCTTCTCTTATTGATCGATACATTCTCTCCCAGGAGAGGTTGATAGATCATGTGGGGTTGACATCACGGGCTTTGGTGAATCAAAATTAGTTAGTGCACCTTCTCTTATTGATTGATACATTCTCTCCCTAGAGAGGTTGATAGATCACGTGGAGTTGGCATCATTGACCTTGGTGAAGCAAAACTTTGTCTTAGCGTGTCAGATTAATCTGCTTGCTTTGTTTGGGTTAAAAGTGAAAAGGTGTCAAAAACCTTGGATCTGGAGCCAAGTCCCCTTGTGGTATACTATTGTGAATCATCTTTAGAGAGGGTTAACCGTAGCGAACAATCCCTTCATAGGGCAAACTGCATTGACGGAACCTCAAGTGGTCATAGCCATTTTCGCCATGGTAGTGATAGCCGCTATATAAATATCCTTGTGGAAGAAATCTCCATGGGTATGGTTCATTGTTGGGTTGTCAGATCTCTCTAGCAGCTCCTGAAGATTAAGTTCTCAGACTGTGTCAAAACCCTGGTGCGCTGGGATTGGAGTTCACCCCTTTGGATCATAAAAGTTGCAGAGTCAAACCATTACTAAAAACCCTAGCGAGGCCAAATTTTTATTTTATAGGGTATATGTGCATTATTGCAAAACATTTTGGAACATACACAATTAGCGCTTCTGAGGATTAGAATGAATAAGTCACTTGATTGTTCATGCACAAGGTTGCTTTTGCCCTTGCTCATTATTTTCAGACATGCTTGAAATCACATGCTTGCTATTTTGCATGCTTGTTTATCTATCTGGTTATTGAAAATAGACAAATCTGTTACAATCCTCAAATCTAGACATTGAAATTTACAAACAATTTGAATCTAAAAACTCAAAATTTGCAAAATCTGACGTAAAATCCTTTCTAGAGTCAAAAGTTGTCTGAAGAGGTTAGAAAGTCATGCGAGTTTTTTTCAAGTGTCATTTCATTACAACCCATCTATCGTATGATAACCAACCCAGTGTCGTATGAGTTTCCATGCCAGAAAATTCTCAAAGTCAAAATCTTGCAACTATCGTATGAGATTTTCAACTGTCGTTTCATTGCAACCCATCTGTCATATTATTGAGTACCCAATGTCGTACAAGTTTCCATGCTAGCAAATTCTCAAAGTCAAAATCTTGCAACTGTCATATGATATTGTCAACTATCATTTCATTGCTACCCAACTGTCGTATGAGTTTTGCAACTATCATTTCATAGCATACCCACTATTGTACGAGTCTGCAGAGTGTCATTTTTGAAAGTTGTCAGAAAATTGTCAGGATTGCCATATATTTAGCTCTTTCAACCTAGTTTTAGAATCTGTCGAGCGGATCATTATGTCAAGAATAGATCAGTAGCTATTGAGAATTAGTATACATGTCTCAAAGAATCAGTACACATGAGGAAGAAATTTTAATCACCACTATGATGAAGCAGCTACAAGATATGCAAGTCTAGCTTGACAAACTTGAGAAAGAAAAGGAACCTAAAGAGTTCTCCATGGAAGTTCTGTGCCCTTTTCCACTTGATAAAGACTTGTACATGTCACCATGCCCCTGGAAAAAATGTGACCAACGTGACAACCCTTATGATACCTCTTCCATAGAGAGTGACACATCCAGCTTTGAAGACTATGATGACTATGATGACAGACAATGTAATGATACCTATGACACCTCTGTTCCTAAGAGTCCTCCTCGTCATGTGTTCCTACTTACTACAAATAGGCCGTCACATTGGATAGATCATGATGGTGATCCATATGATTCTAATTTTGAAAGAGATTTTGATGGCTTTTGTGGACAATACCTTGATGATGATCCATCTACTACTACTGAGGACTATAAAATGCATCATGCTAGCTTGAAACATCAATACTACAAGGATCTCTCCTCTAAAGACTCTCCTACTGAAAATAAAGATTATCTTCTCAAGAAAGATCATGTTAATGTTGGACCTTTGTCTTGTGATGGTTCCCTTCCATCCCCTACTTCCTCCAATACCCGTACATTTCCTAAAGCTTCCGAGTCTTTCAAATCTTTCACAGAACCTTCATCCGACACAAGCCCTAATACTTTTCATGTGGCTCCCTATAGTTATCCTCTAGGGCTACCTCTTAAAAAAACTCAAGCTAACCTTCACTTGGCTGCAAATACTTTCAATAATGATAAACCTAAAAATCCTAAGCCTTCATATGCTATAATCCCTACTACAGCTAGTCCTTCACCATCTCTGCAACAGTCTTCCATAGAATCCCAACATGCTTTCATATCCTTAGAAGTGGCTCCATGTCAAGAGGACTCTAAAAATGATGAAGAAAAGAACATAAAGAAAGATCAAGATCAAAAACCCTCCATGTCATCCACTCCTTTTCACGATGTCTCTTATCCGCCTCAGGGTTCTTTTGATCCTATACACCCTTTTTCATGCATTCCACCATGTCTTAAGTCTTCTCCTAAGCAAGATCAAGCTACTACTTACACCGTTGAGCTTATTGACAATCAAAATAACCTTACCCCACTTCCAATTTCCAAAGATGATACTTCCATTAAAGTTATTGAAAATGGTGTTGTTACTTTCAATGTTAAGCCTATTGAAAATCAAGAGAAAAATTATGTGCTTATGCTATCCAAAGATCCTTGTCAAGATCAAAGTATTCCATCTTGTTCTACCACTCCATGTTCACTTCCACTTTCTACTCTTCCTAAGTCTTTGCAAGCTTTGAACAATCCTATCAAAGAAGGTGCTCAAATTCATGATGTCCATGATTCTATTGAAAATTCTAATGCTCCCTCTAAAGATGCTGATATCCTTGGTTGTCATATAAATGCTGATGAACTTATTAATTATCCTTTTGTGTCTTCCACTTCCATCCTTGGACCTCTTCCACCACTACTAAGGGCTTCATGCCTTCCTTCCATCTTGGGTCCTTATGTCCCTTCACTTTCCCCTCCTAAATCTCCTAATTCGCCATCCATCTTGGGTCCTTACATACCTCCATCTCCTATCTTTCCTCAAGATCAACATAGATGCATACCCTTGAATCCTTTTCATCCACCCACCCATCTAAACCAGTCATATCCTCCTCCTTCCACAAGTCATAAGTCCTTTGGAAGTAACTTGAATGTTCAATACAAGAAAAAGAAGCAATACAAAAATCCATCAAAAAAAGATCACCATGTCTCCTCTAATAGACATGGAAATATAAAGTCAAAAGAGATATCTAAGAAAAAAACTAAAAGATAAGTATGGGTTCCAAAATCCATCATTGAAGATATTCTTTCTAAATTACCAAAAAGAAATGAAAAGCCTATAGCTATATGGATTCCAAAGTCCCTCTTGAGGGAGTCTCATGTTGAACAACAAGTGAAGTTGACATTCAAGCTTCCAAAGACTTCCACTTCATCTCCCTCCAAAAATATTCTTCCATTCCATGCACCTAAACCTCAACCTCTACTATCCATTCATCATATTCCTTCACGTATTCCTTCATTCACATTTCCTCCACCCTCTCACCACCCTTCAAAGTGTGTGTTGATGTTGATCTTTCCTTCCTTTCCATCTACCCTTTCACAATCTTTCCATTCATTATCCTTCTACCTTCTATCATTTTTCCTCATTTGTCTATTCCTCCTATCTTCCAACCTCAGTCACTTTACATAAAACCTTATCCTCCATTTTCTCTTCCATCTCCCTTTCCCTATCAGCATCTTTGCGCATATCATTTTGAATCCTTGGCATATCGTGGTTTATCCTTTCAAGGAGCACTATCTAAAAAGCTTGCCTTCTTCCAAAAATTCAAAAAGAAATGAAAAAATTGAAAATGTGCCTTGGTGAAAACCTGGAAACAGGCACCTTGGTAGGAAAAGTAAAGAGAAATAAATTCATCCTATGGTGAAAACCACTCCCTTGTGGCGCCTTGGATAAGTACCATGATGAAAACCTGGCAATCAGGCATCATGCGTAGTTCTTCTACATATTTCATCCATTCCATCTTCTCTCTTTGATCTTGACAAGGTTGACCTATAAATGAACATTTGGCTATTTTGTGAGTTGTCTGATGATGATCTTGCTTTCATTCCTTCCATGTTTAGCCTTCATATCCATTTTCCTCCATTCATTTTTGCCTATCGCTATCCTTTTCCCCTTTGGTCTTGATCTAAAAAAAAAGAAAAAAGAGAGTAAAACACAGTGCTATGAAGCCTCTTGACATGTCTACTCCTTTGGATTTCATCCTTTCCTACTCTTGCATTATGATTTTGTGACTTATCCTATACTATCCTTTCATTGCTTGTCCAAATGTGCTTTACATGACAATTTTTCCCTAGCTTGAGTATTCTTGAGGAGTTTTCCCTTGAGGATTTCTTCCCTTCATTCTCCTTCATTCTCTTGTCTTCCATCTCTTCCACCAGCTTGCCAATCCCTCTTGTTCTCCACCTTGCTAGACATTGGGACTGCACGATATGATCTTGCTTGGGAGTTTATAATGGAAAAAGATGCTATCAAGTATATCAAGTATCATAACAAGTATCAGAATTAGTATCAGAATCAGTATTAGAACCAGTATCAGAACTATTATCAGAACCAATATCAGAACAAGTATCAGAACTAGTATCAGAACTAGTATCAAAACCAACTCTCTGGGCCTATAGAACAAGTATCAGAACAAGTATCAGAAGAGAATGTCTAGAGGCTACAACAAGAAAGTCAGACACAGAGAATTTCAGGTTGGCGATCTAGTCTTGAGAAAAAATCCAAAAAATCAATCCCATCGAGAACGCAAGGGGAAGTTCGAACCCAACTGGCTGGGTCCCTTTGTCATCACTGCTACTTTTGGCTCTTGTGCCTATCAACTCTCAACGACTGAGGGAGAATAGCTTCGAGAACCAATCAACATTCTCCATCTGAAGAAATTCTATGCCTAAGGCATTTCGTCTATGGTAAAATGTCCTGAAAAAAATTTTAAAAATCAGAAAAAGTCCTGAAAAAATGAACATCTTGGTGAAAACCTAGCAATAGGCGCCTTGATGATTCACAAAAAAATTAAAAAAATTTTATCAAAAATTCAAAAAAAAAATTGAAAAATGAAAAATACAAAAAAAAAGAAAAAAAGAAAAAAAGTGCCTTGGTGAAAACCTGGAAACAGGCGCCTTGGTAGCAAAAATAGAATCTCTGCCAAGATGGTGAAAATCTGGCAAACGGGCACCACTTGTTTCAAAATGCTCCATCTATCAGTGCAATCTTGGTCTTTCCTAGCTTTTAGTTTTTCTTTAGTTTGTACATATCTCCTGATTTATTTCTGCATTTCCAATTTTCAAGTCGGTTTGTACACCAATCTGCTCAAGCGTCTGTATCCTATCAATGTTCAAACTTGGGGGCAATCAATGTCATATCCTATGGTCTCCAGTGTATCTTAGATGTATCATATCTCATCAGAGTCATTTTGAAGCTTCATGTGAGTCAGTCAAGTCAGTCTTGTCTCTAGAAAGGATTTTGCATCTACAACAACGCAATCAAACAACAAAGTGAAAATGATTTGTGCTTTTCATGCTTTTATCTCCTTGTATGCTTACTGATTCGAATTGAGATTTTTTCATATTGTGTCCCTTCAAGCTCTTCGATGATGTCCTTTATAGGATTTAGAGAGTGATGACCAGGGGCATAATCTTTTCTTTGTCTTCTGCTTGTATGTGAAAATCTAACGTCTTTGGAAAATCTGGATTGAAATGGTGTCCGACTGTAAGAGCCTCTATCTCGAATTGGATGGCCATGCGTACCTTGACCATTGATACCCAAAAAATTCAAGGAAGTTTGATCTAACTATTGTCTTTTTGAGTGAGTTCTTTCTCCTACTGTGAAACACGATCTTACCTAAGGATGTGAATGATAAAGGGTCACTATGGGTAATTCACATTGGATTTAGAATAATCTCTTAGCTGTTTGATGTGTTTGTAATGCAAGGCGTATTCAGGTCATCATGACATTTATGTTTTGATGCTTATACAAAGTACTATATCAAAATGGACATGATATTCAGGTCATCTTGGCGTTTGTGCCTTGGTGCTTATATCTAATCCGACATTCTGAAAACAAAATCAATATTCATATGTCCATGGTTGCCTAGCCAGTGGGTGTTGTATTGATTCTTGTGTATACAAATCGATATTCATATGTCTATGCTTTCATAGCTAGTGGGCATTGTATTGATTTATCCAGTTACCTAAAAGTTCAATGATGATAAAAAATTGACATATGATCAGTGACTAGGTCCTAGGTCTTAGGTTGCATTTCATTTTGCATGTCTATTTGCATTTTGCATGTTTGCATGATCTCACAATGGCTAAATGAACTTCAATGCTTAAACAATTCTCCACTCGCATCTTCAAATCTAACAAGAGCTAAACCCCACACGAAGGTTCCTCCAATGAAGCAGCAAGTAGAATCCTTTTTCGGGATCAAAATTCAAATCTGAGATCATTTAATATGTCAAAATCGTGATTTAAAATTTTTTGGGCCTAGGACCATCTACTACTTGCATAATCAACCTTCAATCATAGTAGAAATCTAGTAATCAACTTAATTGATTCTCTTACATCAAACTATCAAAATTCAACTTGGTCAACCATGGTTAACTCATGGTTTAACCTAGTCAAACTTGGTCTCCAGGACCTCCAAATGATGCAGAATGCGTTCCCGAATGTATTTAACAACTTTTCTCAAATCAATTTACATGCTTCTGAACTATCAACACTGACTTTTCTTGTCAGATTTCAATTTTAATCCCGAAGGGGGCATGGTATTGCACATCATTCAAAGTCTGTAAATCAATTTCTATCAATATCTTTCATCAGTAATCAAGAAAAACAATCACGTCTAGTTACTGATTCATCAAAAAAGACCTCATCGCTCGGGGCAAATCTATCATCACTTGGGGCATATCAAATTCATCAAGGTTCATATCAATCTGGTATTCTCCTAATCTTGTAAACTGTATCAGTTTTTGCAACCATCGGATCATAGTGTTTTTTCTTTGGTTCTTCAGCAACTGAAGGGTTTGGATGTGATACCTCTATCATGGTTCTACTAAGACAATTGAGTCTAGAACCAGTCACTCACTTCTTTGCAATCCTAAGGTTTGGAATCAGGCATTTTGACACTTTTTCGCAATCCGCAGTTCATCGCTGCTATAGTGAACATTATCTTTGGTCATTTAGGACCTATTATCTCCATATCAAATCAATATTAATCAGCTTCTGTCTCATATCAATTATCAATTTCAAACATCAGTTTCATATCTTTATCAAACATAGAGTATCTTTGAACCACTGTGCTTCGCATAGTAATTCAAAGAGGGGCAAAATGTAATACCCCAAAAATGGGCTATAAGTTCATTAATCTCCTACATCTTCAATTCGAATGAAATCGACATCAAAGTCCTAATCTAAGGCACATCTAAACATCATCGAATCATAATTGATTATCTTAAATTTTACATCGGGGAATATTCCTAGTAATATTCCTAATCATCATAATTATCTTTAATTTTATAATTATTTGGCAATAAATCACATTTATCCTAAAATTTGATTAATTAAATATTTTGCATATTTAATTAATTAGATTTAATATTTTCCACTTAATTGTTTAATTAAATTTAATTCTATCTATTATTAATTGTATTATTTAATTTTGACAATAAATCCAATATCCTATGAATAATTGATTAAATTCTTATTTAATTAATTAAAGCATGTTGTCATTATTTAATAATATAATTTGTAATAAAAGTTTGGTAAAATAGTTAATTAACCAATAAATTAATTATTTTATTTCAAAAAGCAGTTAAGTTGAGAATAAATCACTTTATTTATTTATTAAATCATAATTATCCATGTGCACATTCAAGGACCAGTTAAACTCAAAATTGGAAAATCAATGCAAGTTGTTAGCTTTTTGAAACTCAACATCTTTTTGAGTTTTAAAGTGGATCTAAACTTCTAATTTGAGTTGAACTGTGCTTTTGCATGATTTTTGTGACTTAATTATCTGTTATTTAAAAATAACTCAAAAATCAACCTGAGTTATTTGAGTGATTTATGGCTTTCTTTCACAACCTCCAAAGCCTTGGATTTCTATAAAAACAAAGCTCAGCTCTTCATAATTCATCTCTCAAATTTGCATCCAAGCATCTCATATTTTTGCACAATCACGCTGGAGAATTGGAATTGGAAGGATCAAAGCTTCTTGCGAATCAACACCTTTGTGAGATCAATTTCAAATTCATAGCTTTCATATTATTGTTAGAATTTTCATTATCATATCATATCATTTCTAGATTGGCATCATAGATCAATTTCCATATTAGCATAGATTCATATCAAGTTTTTATCATTATTATTGCATAGAAAATACCAAAAAAAATAAAATTAATTGCATTCAATTTCATATCCATCTTTTGCATTCAAATCCTTCATTTAGGTGTTGTCTAGGTCACTGATCTCGATAACAATCTGAGAACATTAATCTCGCACCTACTAGAAGGCAGTAAATCACTTGGTTAAATTAGATTTCAATTTTGCACAATTTCGATTATAGCTAACCTCTAATGTTTTACTGAAGTGTCGTGTCTACAGATTAGGTACAATTTTCACACACACATTTGGTATGACGAAGAGCATGTTTTGAGGGTTCTATGGTTGAGGGATATATGGTATACCAGATGATGATGTACGTTACTCAATATCTTCTTAATCTTGCAGCAAAGACCCATATAGATTGCATTTGGAATCTCAACTCAATTAAAAAATTTGAAGGGGAGTACTTGGTGGGCAATGGTAGATTGAGGAAACTAAAAGGTAATAAATTATAAGATGTTATTGTAGTTAATTAATTCTTAATCTTCAAAATAAATTTGTTGTAAGTCTTCTATTTACTTTTGTATAGCTGCTAAAGAGTGAGATGCAATACATTTGCTTATTGCAAACAATCAAGATTGGATGATGGTATAGATTGAATGATGTCAGCATGATGGTCATAGATTAACATGGGAATCTGTATCTTCATTGGTTATACAAGCTCATCGTAATGGAGATCCCAATGTTACACAAAAGGAAATAGATTTAGCATATGGTTTAAGAGATCACCAGGTACTTATAAATTTGTTAATTAATCAAACATGGGTATGTGCAAGATCATGAGGGGCCAAAAAGTGGCGATGTTAGTTCAAAACTTTGACAATGTAGCTGACAACTTTTTTTTCACCCGAATTCGATAAAATGAAAAGGGTATCTTAAGGAGATTATCAGCTTTCTATCGATATAATTGCTTTCAAATTTTGAATTCAATAAGTAATTATTAGTTAATTTCTAATTGAGCTACCTCTAAACTACTAATTTATATACTGATTGAAAAATGACTATAACTTTCAAATGGTATAACATTTTTTAAATCTGAAAAAAGCGTCACATTCTATGCTTCGCCTACTATAAGGAAAAAAAAATAAAAAAATTGTAAAGTTTTGAATGAGTTAAGGTGGTCAAACATGGGAGTTTTTTTATTCTGAAAATGTTGTAGCAAAAAATTCATAATTAATTATTTTTTTTGAATAAAATTATAAGAAAATATGCATCACATCTGGGCATGAGTCTACTGCTTATATATAAAATCTTATAATAAAATATTATCATTTGATTATGATTAAGGTGGTCAGACATACACCTACTTCTTATTTTTTTCCTGAAATTTTTGTACTGTTGCATTGAAATCTATACTTTTCACCAATCATACTAAATTTTCTTCAAAAAAGCCCTAGTAGTTTAGAAACTACATTCAATTTTCTATAGATTCTATTCTTACAACTTTTTGATATTAGGTTCATAGCTAGTTGAAATTTTCATGTCAAGTTGACTAACCCTGATTTGCTGATTTTTCATTGCCACTTAACGGCATAGTTTGGTCCCTCATGATCTTGCACATACCCCCATATGTTTTTGAACTTGTGATGCACTAATTTATACATGTTTGATAGTATTACAGGTGAAACATGAAGTGGCTATTGTTGGAAATATTCAGGAATTAACTGAGTTACTAAGAGGGGAGGGGTGAATCAGTAACTCCAAATTTTCTTCAAATACAGATGTATTAACATATAATTCACTTTAACCTTTTGCATATAGAAAACATGAAATTTAAAAGCATTCACAACAATGACACATAGATTTGGTTACCCAGAAACCTTTCAAAAGGAAAGTAAAACTGGGGTGGGGATGAAACCCACAAAGCTTTAGTACTGCAGAATAAAGTTGACCGGTTAAGGCTTACAATTGATCACTTCTAATGATCTGCCCTACTAAGAGCAATAAGGATTGCTAAATCCACCCTATTAAAGGATTTACAAACATACAATGAAGTATGCACTCATTAAAGAGATTTTACAAAAGACTGTTAAGTCTACCCGGTTAAAGGATTTTAGTACTGATTCACCTATTAGGATGAAACAGTAAATCTCTTGCTTTGCAACTGGATTGCTGATTGAGATTCACTGATGTATTGATCACCTTCTATGATGAATTTGTCTTTGCTGTTCCTTACACTACTGAAACCCTTTGTAATTCGCTTATCTCTGCCTTTCTTTCTTTTTCACATTAATACTTATTTCATATCTTGGAATTTTTACAACATTGTTTATATACAAGTCTAAACAATTAATTACAATTATAATTACAAAGTCAGCTTGACAAATAAACATAAGTGCCACTAAGTCGGCCCAAGTATGGTTACACGGTTCCTACAAACTAACTCGGCGACTTTCTGATACTCGGTGTCCACTGCATTACTCAGCATCGTCATGCACTCGGTAGAAGTGAAGGCACGGTTCATACTGACCACTCGGTAGGTTTTGAACTTGGTAAATACTGGTGACTCGGTAGACATAATGTTACTCAGTTTACACTGTCCTGTTCAGTTTGCACTATCTTATTCGGTTTGCACTGTCTTGCTCGGTTTGCACTGTCTTGCTCAGTTTGCACTGTTCTGCTCAGTTTGCACTATTTTTCTTAGTTTGCACTATTTTGCTCGGTTTGCACTAAGAATGCAAATAAGTGTTGTCACTAGTGGCAATTCTGCTTAATGCCAACAATCTCCCCCTTTGGCATTAGTGACAAAAACACTTATTGGCCAAAACTTATATACATGAATCATGCCGAGTTTTATTTTGATTTTTCAAAATTTGTCTTTGTTATAGGGATTTATACATTATCTCCCCCTTTCAATATGCAAACTTTTTCTTCTATACAAATCTTCTTCTATACATATATCTCCCTCTATACATATCTCCCCCTTTTTGACGATAATGCCAAAGGTGTATATACAAGTAATTTACAGAGAGAATCCAAAATTTGATAGAAAATCAGAATGTACCTTCATTATTAGTGCCAGGGTTCTGTCCCAATTTTCTTGCAGAATCTTGCATGTTTAGATTGCAATTTGGACTTCTGCAGAGAGTTCAATCATGTGATCTGCTATAGAGAACTGATTGTCATGAATCAATGTTTTGGAATGTTCAATGTGCTTGTACATTGTATTCATGATGGGAAGGATCATGTTCTGGATGTCTAGCAGTGTGGACCGGATCCTTGTGTCTTCTTTCAGTAGATCTGACTGCATATTTGATAGGTATGAGATTTTCATGTGATGAGCAGAGCTTGAACTTGGTTCAAGTTGCAGCTTCTGTATGCTAATCTTCATATCCTCATCCATTTTATTCATTTTATCCTTGACATCCTTTGTGAACTCGGCAATATTGCACAATCTGGCCAAAAAAGAGGTAGCATTCGAATAGGTAGATTCAATGTTTGACAAAACTGAAGACAATTCTACTTGGTTAATAGCTATGTGCTGAGCAATGTGCTCAAGCACTTTATTGTTGAATCTCTTCTCAGCTCTTTCAACTAACTTTTATGTCCCAGATGAATCCTCATTGTATTTATTTACTGCTTCTGCTAATTGTAGCAAAACATGTTTGGAGGAGTCTACTTTAATACCTAATGCATCAGACAGAATGTCCTTAGCATCCTTAATGATTTGATATTCCTTATCTCTCTCCTCTTTAAGCTTCTTTTGCTTTTCTTTCCTTTGAAGGATTTTAGTTATATTTTGCATTTGGTCTGCTGATAGATTTACAAAATCTAATGTTGGAATCTCTATTTCTTCATCTAGGTCTATATCCTCTACTATATTCTTACCCAAAAATCTTATGCTCGATTGAGCCTTAGGCTTATTTGTACTTAATGCCTTAGTAGTAGTGATAGTAGACATAGTAGGGCTGGCTATAGAGACTGGCATACTGTCTACTGGAGAACTTAAAATATTTACACTTGTAGATTCAAAAACTGGAATACTTACTGCTGGAAAACTTGATGAAGTGGGAGACTACAACTCGGTAGAAGAAATGGTGGTTGCTTCTGTTGTTGCTATAGGTGATTGGACAAAAGTTGAAGTTGTCACAACCATGCTTGAAGGTGTCTCCAGGATAGATGTAGAAACTTTTACTAGAGAGGTAGGAAGTGATGCAATGACTTCTGCTGCTATCCTCACAGTGTCATCTACCTCAGTGGCTTCTTCTTGTTCATCACTGTCATCTTCAATGTCCTTTATTATAACTGTTTCAATACTCGGTTGGTGAAGATGGTATATGTTTTTCCATGTGGCATTTGCAGCCTTCACAACCAATTCAATATTGTTGATCAGAATCAAACAAGTATTGAACTTTAATGTCATCTTACTTTCATTTTCCTTCAATGCCTTCTTTATTTCATCATTTTTCAAGCTCGGCATTAACTGTCTCAGGGTTTGATCAAATATGTCTTTTACAGTTTGCTTGGCATTGCTCCATCTCATTTTTATTGGATCTAATAGAACTGCTGGAACCTGTGGGGCTATTTCTTCAGGAGAGTATTTCCACTGTCCCATCTTTTCAATAACAACATCTTCTATTTCCTTCTGTTCTGTTTCCATTCTTGTTTCATATTTAAAAGATTTTATGTTACTTACTCCAGATCCTGATCCTTCTCTAAAAAGTTTGATCCTCTCTTGAAAGTTTAGAGGAGGCCTTTTGAATACTATGTCTTTGTCTGCCTTGTTTGCCTTACCTCTTGCACTTCTCCTTGTAAATACAACAGTGGGAGGCTTAGGTGCCTTAGTGATGAATACCTTTCCTTTCTTCTTTGCAGGTTCTGGTTCCTTTGTTTTCTCATCCTTTTCCTCTTCTTCTTCATCTTTTTCTCCTTTGCCCTCGGTTAGCATTTGCATTTTGGCTATCCTCTTCTTTCCTTTGTTTACCACCTATGGAAGCTTTATGCTTAATTCAATTCTCACCTTAGCTTCATCATATGTTCCAAAATATGGAGCTTTGGGATTGACAGGCTGATTAAGAAGAGCTTCAATGATATTCTTGGTTTCATCAATATTTACCTCATAAGGAAGAGGTTTTACATATACAATCCTTGGTTTAGCTGCTTGAATATATACATTGTCACAGTCCACCATGAAACAAATGTCATCCTTATAATCTTCCACCAACTTCTGTGGAATCCAGAATCTGTCATTCATTTTCTCTTTGAAAGACTCAAAATAATTATCCATGATGCTTTCAAAATTTTCACCCATTTTTGAAATGTATTCATTTATCTCATAAAGGACTGGCACATCTTTTCTCCATACAACTTTTCCTTTGGAAGGGAAGAATTTCTGAGCATAGAAGAATAAACAGACCAGTAGAGATCCAAACTTACATGGATTGTTTTTGGAAGTTTGAATGCTTTCCATGTTTTTGTTAAACTATTTTAACAATAAATCTGCTAGGTCAAATGATAAGTTACTCTTGACCACTTTGTATGCTAGGTCAATAGCTTCACAGGAGACACTATTCTATCAACTTGAAATGTAAATCTTATGGGCAATTATGTGTGTACCAAACTTCAGTTCAACATCGGTAATGCTGCTAACTTTCATGCCTCTACCATCCCACTCGGCTAGGGTTTTCTTCTCTAGTTCCGTTCGACCTAGGGTTTTGGTAGTTTTTTCTTTGTTCAACATGGGAAGACTGGTGATTTGATGAATCATCTTCTTGGTGACCTCTATGGGTTGCTCAAGCCAAATCTTTCCATCATGTACACGGCTGAGAATGTATCTAACCCATTTCTCCTGAAAGTTTCGAGGTAGATGTGCAATGTGAACTAATCCTTTATCTTCCAGATGTTTGTGCTCAGGTTTAAGAATACCATCCACACATAGTTCCTCACGTACAATATCTAGCTCTAGATTTCCCATTTCTTGAATTGCATAGTTGAAATGATTGCGAATATTGTTAATAAGTAGTACCTTAGGAGGAATCTGCGATTGAGCTCCGTTCAGATCTAGGGCTGCTGCAATTGCGGGCACGATCTTGAAATCTGGTGCTCTCCATTCCCCTTGGACTAACATTTCTAATCCTTTCTTCACTGAAGTGCTAGATGATGCCATGGTAGCTCACAGAAAATTCCTTTCGCAAAAGTATTGAATCGCTGGGTTGCTCTTGAAATTTTCTACTCTCAAAGTGCTAAAAGTTCGCGGTGAAGAATGAGTTTGATTTCTTGCCTTTTGTTTACAACTCTGTCATTAATGCTCAGTACAAATTAGGGTATGAATTCTGACAGACTGTCAACCACTAAGAATTAATTGCTCGGTAAAGACTTCGCAACTTGGTGAACCCGAGAATTCATATTACTCTGACCTCGCTCGATAAAGACTGGTACCGACCTTGCTCGGTGAAGACTGATACCGACCTTCCTGTGATCTTATTGCATCTTGTATGCTTATTTAGATCTTTCTTTTAATTTGGTTCTGGAACTACTTGAGATTGGTCTATGAGAATATAGTTCCAGTGCTTTCTTGGAAATTTAGTTTGAGTCGATAGAGCCACCCATTCCATTACTTGGACTAGTTTGCTCGGTAGATTTAGGAATCCATTGTTGTCTCACCTATTTCCTGACCTTAGTTGCTTCATTCTTCTTTCCATCTTCAACTTCACTAGCATTCATGCAGTTTCTAGCTATGTGACCGAGTTTAGTGCATTTGAAGCATCTTACGGTGGTATCTCTTTTCCTTAGATGATGTTTTATGCAATTCATGCCAATGTGTCCATATTCTCCACAGTAATGACATCTACACTAGGTGTTGTAGTCCCATCCAAACATTGCTTTCATAATTTGTTCTGCTGGATTGAATGTTTTGGATCTGCACTCGGATGCCTTGTGACCTTGTTTGTTGCATTTGTGACAACTACCTCTAAATCTTGGTTTTTCCTTCCATTCATTTGCTTTGTAACCATGTTGATTGCAGTTGTAGCATTTTCCATTGAATTCTACTTTTTCATTGCTCCAACATTTATTTGAAGTATGTCCTATTTTACCACAGTGATTACAAGTAGGTTTCTGATTTCTTTGAGTACCTTGCTTAAAAGATTCACCTTCTCCTTTATATCCAAGTCCTGCTTTTCCTTTCTGCCTATGAAGATTTCACTCATACAGCTGATTCAAGTCTTCTTGGCTTTTCAGCATTCCTTCATTGATTTGTTTTTCAGCGTTTAGGTCATCCACCAATCTTAGATTGATTTCCTTTTCAGATCTTAGTTCTTCTCTTGTGCTTTCTATTTCTGATCTTAGATTCAGAATTTCCTCATTTGTATGGGAGATCTGATCAATTAGGTTTTCTAGCTGAAGGGTTTTATTTTGGACTTCATTGTTCCTTCCATCCAATTCATCTTTCAACTTGTTTCTTTGTTCTAAGATCTCACAAAATCTTGTAGAGTGTAGCTCTTGTTCTTTTTTTAATTTTCTCACTTCTTCTTGCAGAGACCCATTCTTTTCTAGGAGTTCTTTGACAGCATTGTTTGTTTCATCTAAGCTATTTGAGGGAAAAAGATCTTCAATCTTTTCTTCAATGTAATTCTGATCATTCATCTGATTTGCAAGTTCCTTCCTTCTTCTTAGGGATTGGGAAAGATGTTCTTTTGCTTCTTTAAGTTTAGCTATGGCCATTTCCAGATCTAGCTTTTCATTTTCAATCACCTTGTTTAGTTTGAATACCTCCATTGTCCTGGATCTTTGCTCAAGATAGTTAAGCTTTGTCTTGAGAACCAATGCTGCTCTGATACCAATTCTTGGAAATATTCAGGAATTAACCGAGTTACTGAGAGGGGAGGGGTGAATCAGTAACTCCAAATTTTCTTCAAATACAAATGTATTAACATATAATTCACTTTAACCTTTTGCATATAGAAAACATGAAACTTAAAAGCATTCACAACAATGACACATAGATTTGGCTACCCAGAAACCTTCCAAAAAGAAAGTAAAACTGGGGTGGGGATGAAACCCACAAAGCTTTAGTACTGCAGAATAAAGTTGACCGGTTAAGGCTTACAATTGATCACTTCTGATGATTTGCCTTGCTAGGAGCAATAAGATTGCTAAATCCACCCTGTTAAAGGATTTACAAACATACAATGAAGTATGCACTCGGTAAAGAGATTTTACAAAAGACTGTTAAGTCTACCCCGTTAAAGGATTTTAGTACTGATTCACCTGTTAGGATGAAACAGTAGATCTCTTGCTTTGCAACTGGATTGCTGATTGAGATTCGCTGATGTACTGATCACCTTCTGTGATGAATTTGTCTTTGCTATTCCTTACACTGCTGAAACCCTTTGTAATTCACTTATCTCTGCCTTTCTTTCTTTTTCACATTCATACTTATTTCATATCTTGGCATTTTTACAACATTGTTTATATACAAGTCTAAACAATTAATTACAATTACAATTACAAAGTCGGCTTGACAAATAAACATAAGTGCCACTAAGTCGGCCCAAGTATGGTTACACGGTTCCTGCAAACTAACTTGGTGACTTTTTGATACTCGGCGTCCACTGCATTACTCGGCATCGTCATGCACTCGGTAGAAGTGAAGGCATGGTTCATACTGACCACTCGGTAGGTTTTGAACTCGGTAAATACTAGTGACTTGGTAGACATAATGTTACTCGATTTACACTGTCCTGCTCGATTTGCACTATCTTGTTCAGTTTGCACTGTCTTGCTCGGTTTGCATTGTCTTGCTCGGTTTGCACTGTTCTGCTCGGTTTTCACTATTTTTCTCGGTTTGCACTGTTCTGCTCAGTTTGCACTAAGAATGCAAATAAGTGTTGTCACTAGTGGCAATTCTGCTTAATGCCAATAGCTATGTTTTGCAATGGTTATAAATTTCACATCAAAAAGTTGGATGACACAAAGAGAACTTGTGATTCTGGGATAAGTGCAGTGTTCCAGGTGACTAATATTTCATCTAGAAATTACTTACATCCTCGAGAGTCACAAAATTGATACTATGGTATTTTTGTTAATATACTTGACTGTGACTTTAATTCCTTCAAATTAGTTCTCTTCATTGTGAAATAGTACAGACTACGACTCAATAAAAATGATCTTGATAGAACTATTATTGAACATGACAATGGATTTCCAATGATCAATACAAGGTTGTTTGAGCCAGTTGGAGAAGAGCCCTATGTTCTTCCAAGCCAATGTGAGCAAGTATTTTACTTAGAGGTTCCTCATAAACTGGGTTGGTCATTTTTTGTTATACATGATCCAAGAGGAAGACCGATAAAGTATAATGGGATGGAAGAAGATACCGAGAAAGATGAAGAAGTGGAAGATGATGTAGATGATGATCACGATTGAGAGCTAGTCGAAGAAGAATATGAAGAAGATGATGATGATGCTGCTACTAATGACGATGATGCTGCTACTGATGATGATGATGCTGTTACTGATGAGGATGATAATGATGATGCTGATGGTGATGACAACAATGATGGTGATGATAGTGGTGGTGATGATGTCGATGATGACGACAATCTTGATGATGAGATGAATGAAGAAGAATATCAATGACATTAATGAAATGTATAATTATGCAAGATGTTTGGCATGTTCTAACAATCATTTTATATGTACTACTCTTATTCACCTTGTTTTATATTGCCTACTTATATATCTTTGATCTTTTGTTAAGGGAAATTTCATTCTAAAAGAGTATTTAATCTCCATATGCTTAAACAACCTCACTAGTTAAGACTGTTCTCATTTGTAGTGGGCATGACAAGAATCAAATCACTTGAAAGACACTAGTATTTAGAATCAAATCACTTGAAAGATACTAGTATTTAGAATCAAATCACTTGAAAGACACCAGTATTTAGACATAGAAAACTATTGTAGATATTGAATTTTTTTTAGAATTTCTAGTAAATACACATAAAGAACATGTACATAAACATGACAAATGAGAAACATAAATGTAGATATCACAACAGATGAGAAACATAAATGTAAGCATCACAGTCACAATTTTTTGGAGACACAACATAATTGAATGGTATACCCAGATGATGCAACACAACTATCACAACTGGAGGAGTAGTTGCATTACATCATCTGGGTATACCACTCAATTATGTTGTGTTTCAAAAAAATTGTGACCATGATGCCTACATTTATGTTTCTCATTTTTTGTGTCCTAGGACCCCTTATGACCCTTTACGACCTTTTACAATCCCTAAGAATACATCTTAGAGGTCTTAAAATGTCGTAAAGGGTCATAAGAGGCTCCTAGGAGGGGTCAGATGAGCTTCCACCTTCACGTGGTTGGCTCTATTAAGTAGAGAATGTTAAAATATTCTCAAAACAAAGAGAAGCTCAATAATTTAAGATCTCAATCCACATATGACAAATATATATTGATCCATCTCAATGGCTACCAAATCAACAGATCTCTGCCAAGAACCCAGTCGCAAAGAAACACCATAGACCACACTATGTGTGAGACCTCTATGAAGAGGCATCCAATGTCTCATAAGTTGCATCAAATGACCCACTTTAATCTAAGTCTCTTAGCTCAGTTCATGAAAAAGAAGACTTCTCCCAAGTCATCACAGACACCATAGTGAGCTACGAATCTCTAATGTGCAAGTTCTTCATGTTGCTCTTTCGACATCACATCTAACTCAATAATCTATGAGCCACTACCAAATCTACTACAAAGTCATCTCTGAATGATCCATGACCAAATCATGAGTAGGAACTAGATCTACATGAACACCCTTCTAAATCGATACCAACCCGATCAAACAAATATATTTTTTTTAAAAAAAATTGATTTTCATTGCAATTGTGAATGCCACAACACAACGATGGTTATCTATTGAAAAAATCTAATGATAGGCCATTGTATTTATAGCATCACTATCTGTAAAAAACAATAAATGACAGAAAGCCATCGTAAAATTTTGACAGGCCTTCATCGTATGTACAACATCGTTGTCATTAAAAATTATAAATGATGGTTTTTCATCGTAATAGTCCGACGAATATACGTTGCAATGATAGCCTCTCTATTAGAAAACAAATTAAAAATGATAGAGACTCGTCGAAAGATTCTGATGGGTTGTTGTCATTTTGATTGTTTGCAATGGATAGGCATTGCACTTGGGACAGTCACAAATAGGTCTAACACCAAGATTGCCTTGTTGGCATCCCATTTTTGCGACATCCATGGTAGTTGTAATTACGATGCCTATCGTAGCCGTCATTTTTTTTACTGTAAAACTGTGATGGTGTGTGGTGTCGTAATATCGATAGATTACCATCCCAATTTAGATGACCTGCCTTCGAAAAAGGGCCTCAAATGTACTAGTGCAAACATCCATTCTCCAATATAAAAAATAGCATCCCTATTAGTAGAAGAAGAAAAGAAAAGAACTAAGAAACCCCATGCATAAGGGTGTATTTCCATCATACATTTTACGAAAGGAAGCTGATCTATGAAGATCTAATGGTTAACATCACCAATAAAGGAAATAAAAAATTGAACTACAAATGGGATTGTACTAGAGTATAAAATTTTGTAATATATCACCTCCTAGCCCATAACCACTAGTAATGTGGAAATGACACAAGGAAAAGGTATAGATTTATGATCAAATGTCTTAGCCTCAAAGAAGGAAAATAAATTTTTCTCAACACTCAACATATATGAGTTAATGATGAATAATAGAGGGTGTAGTGGGATTTGGAAACCTAATAGATCTAGAAATAGGGCCAATAGGGAAGGATTTGTACCCACCAATAACTATCCAAGCCCAATACAAGTACTAGTACATTTTGCATAGTTTTCCTACCAAATTTTTTGACCATGAAACAAAAAGATTTTGGTTGGTCAGATTGAGAAGGAAAACTTTCATTTTTTTTAAATCCATGCCCGTGTTAGTCAAAATTTCAACCACTTCCATGTATGTCAAAATTTCGATGAACACGAGTATAACTTTTTAGTAAAATGGAATGCATTTCTCATTTCAGTATCATCATGAAATTTTTTTTCAAGGGGCAATGCATGAAACCACATCAGCCAGGGTGGATTTCATTTGATCTTCATGCTTGAAACCACATCAGCTAGGGTGGATTCAGTTTGATCTTCAAGCTTGAAACCACATCAGCCAAGACAGATTCAGCACTGTGTATAGGGGTTGCAGTTTTTATCTAGACTTGGGCCTTTGATCTTCAAGCTTCGTTTTGGAAACTTGGTTATAGAGGTAGGGATTGTGTTATCTCCTTTGCATTTAAAAGGCACATCTTACTATGATATTCATTACTCCATGCTCTATTGTGTCGATGGCATTGAGTTCATTTTTTCAAATGATTTGATGATGGCATTAGCTGTGTTAGTGAAATAGGGCATCGTGTTAATGTGTGTTCATTGGATTCTCTGGTTACCCATGAGCTATGGTATCCATTTATACGAGCTAGGGTATCATTGATTATTCCCTATCAATTATATTGCGTTGGTAAGTCTTTCCTAGCCCACATAGCTATTATTAATACCAATATGAATAGAAATGACTGGCATCATTTCATTATCGGTTGACTGACATTGTTTCATTATCTTACACAGTGATAGAAATAACCACTAATTAGTGGGTATCATAACACATTAACAATATGTTATGATAACCATTAATTACTGGTTATCATGTGATCAAGAAATTGACTAAGTTGATCTTAATAGTGACTGCATAATATATTTAAGGTGACTACATAATATATTAATAGTGATTGGTTAATTACTCTGTTCCAAAGCTCCCATTTTGGCAGAAGCAGGGAGGATGCTGGTAAAGGTTGTGGAATTTAGCTTTATGCCTGCCATTTGCATTTTCTTGAAAATTTCTAAAGCCTTTTCAAAAAATCCATTTTGTACATAGCCCATAATCATGGAATTCCATGATACCACATGTCTTTGATGCATTTTTTCAAAGAGTTCACGTGCCTTGTCTATAGTTCCACATTTTGCATACATGTCTAGTAGGGCAGTTGCAACTACAACATCTGACAAAATTTCTTTATCTTTTATGCTTTGATGCATGTCCACACCCTCTTCCAAAACTCCCATTTTGGCACAGGTAGGGAGGATTCTGGCAAGGGTTGTGGAATTTGGCTTTACATCCGCCAATTGCATTTGTTTGAAAGTTTCTAAAGCCTTTTCAAGGAATCCATTTTGAGCATACCCTACAATCACTGTAGTCCATGAAACCACATTTCATTGAGGCATTCTATTAAACAACTCATGGGCCTTGTCTATTCTTCCACATTTGGCATACATGTCTACTAAAGCATTTCCAACCATAATGTCTAATAGAAAATCTTTTGAAGTTGCTAATTCCTATGGTATACACTTGATTTTTAAGTGACATTTATTACATTTATCATATAGTATAATATTTGTTAATACTTACACCTTTGAAATTGACATTGATGGAAAATTAAGCTACATAACAGAAGCCCAATTATTTGGAGTAGTAAATTGTGTCAAGTGGATTGATATTTTTTTAATAGATTGTTGACTATTCATTATTTATAGAAGTGTTAAATTTTTTTATATAAATATTTGCACTGCTCAAAGGCAATAACAAATTTTTATTCAAATCTTGATAATTCTTGTACCTCATATGAATCCATCTTTCATGGGATTAAAACTTAGTGCTCCTCTTCAATGGAGGTTGGGAACCTTCCTCATTTTTGCATTGTGCTTTTATATGTCTGCTTCATATTAATTATTATCTTTGTGGACCTCCATCTATTCTATACCAAACAACTTAACATTGTGCTACTAGGTTTGTTTAATAAGTTAATTTGGATAATGATTATTTTCTCCAAGAGCCCAAACTAAACATTTGTGATTGATACTTTTATTTAGTTTAGTGGCATCAATCATTTTTATATCCAATAGAGAGTCTTTGCATGTTATAATGTGCTCTCAAGTTTGTTGTTTCTATGGGAGACAAGTTTTTAATTGCATTCACGAATTTTTCAGTACTATCTCTGCCAAGTTTCATTCACAAGGTTTCTACCTCGTAGGAGTTCTTTTAAAATATGATTCTCTTGTTTTCTAAATCACTATCAAGTTTTATATTGAAAATTTTCCTTTAATTATGATTAATCTGTCACAAGCATGTGATTTTATGGTCTATAATTCTAAATAAACCCCCTCCCCATGCTGGAAAATTTAGGCTTTACCCATAGTTTCTAGTCTATCTAGATAATTTAGGCTTTACCCATAGCAGCACACACACAAGAGATACGTCCCAGCTTGAGCTCAATCTTTACATAAGGTATGTGACTGTTATAACAAGTTCTGGTATTCAAATTCTTTCAATCTCTAGTTTGAGCCTACAAAAAAATTCCTTATACATTTGGTTATTTAGATTCGGGTTAAGACCATTCGGCATAGACCTTAGTATCTACTAAGATGTCACACTGAATCTTCTCCACAACTATAGTCGCTTAGCCTCACACCATTGACTGTTATAGAGACACTCTAATCTAATTGATTAAGTTAGATTAGGGTCAATCTAGAATGGTCAATTGATGGATTCACATAGAAGGTACAATCACCAAGGATTATTCAATGTGCTCGAGACTATCAAATTCAATCTATGATTCAATTTCAACCTTCCTGTTACTACACTATTGCAAACTTGTCTTCTTCTTACTAGTTAAATACATGGAAAGTATCTACCTAGGGCATCAAATCTTGAAGCAATATGCCTCCTTCCACAGTCTAAGCACTTATATTATTAAAGTGCATAACCTTGGCTTGCTTCTCACCCAATGGCATTAGAATCCAATGGGGAAACTGCAAGTCAAGGTTCCACCTTCGTGACAGAGCCAACTATAGATTTTCCTGAGTCAGTCTATTAATGAGGTTAGGTTCTTGAGTAGATCAACACCAAATTTAAAATACAATGTTTGCAAAGTCTAGTTAAATGAACTCTAACAAGAACTGTGGATGCACAAATGAACCTGTAGTGACATTAAAACTCTCTAACCATTACATGATCGGGTTTTCTATGATAGTCAAGCCATGTGTTCAGTTCATAATTGACTGTGTAAATGTAACTAAAACTTGAAATCAAATGATAGTCAAAACTAGGATGGATTTGAATAAATAATGCATACAATGAACTTGCAGAATGATCATTCCATCTACCTATTTGCAACAGACAGATTATGATAACAAAAACATACTCAAAATGTTTTTTGGGTTTCTTTTATTCAACGCTACTTTGAAGATCATCTCCTTGTGCCAATCTTGTGATTGGAAAAGGTTTAAAAACCACTTCCAAAAAGTCTTCCAACTGATCCAACCAACATGAAATTAGTTGTGGTTGTTGGAGAACTAGACTTACAATCTTCCCATAGTGTTGCAAAAAATTAACAACATTTCACAATCTGTGCAACTTTGTCAAAAATGCACTAAAACTCAATAAAAACTTCCTAAAAGAACTAAGAGGTTGATCTAAGGTCTAGATACCTCAAATTCCTTAAAACTAAAGAAAATAAACTAAAACATACTAAAACTAAGTTTAGCCATTTAGAACCAACTAGGATCCCAAACCGGCCTGAGAACCAATACTTGGATATATGAGGAAATAGTTTCAAAATTCCTTAACAATGAGTTAGGAAACATTTCCCAAATGATGGGAAACAAACTTAACTCCCACTAAAACATAAACAAACATAAACAAACTTAACCCCCACTAGAATAGTCCAGTGGACTAAGACGTCCCTAGTTTATGAAAACACCAAAAGATTCTTGACCACACAAAAGGACCAAACTCAAAAATGAGGAAATGGATCATTATAAAGATCCATTTCCTTTTATTACAAGCAAACTAAAACAAAGACTATCTAAAAGTGGACTTGGGTGCCCTGCACCATGCTCCGTAGGACAAAGAAACTCAAGTCCCTTGAGTTGGTAATGTGGATAGTGGAAAACCAAGTTGCGCAATAGCTTCAGGAGTAAGCCAAGTAGCATCCTCCATGGGCTTATGCTTCCATTGTACCAAATACTGAAGATAGATGTGCCTCCAGGTCTTCCGTGCAACTCTAGTGTCCAAAATGTTGTCAATCTCCAAAGGAGATGACTTAGGAATGTCTTGCAGCTAGGCCTCTTGCATAGCCTTGAATATCCTAATTGTCCTCTACTCTTTAGGATCTATTTTTCCCTCTTCTTCCTCTCCTTCCCCTTCCTTATGAGTTTCTTGCTCTTCTTCACTATCAACACCTTCATCTACTGCTCTTCTTTGATTGGATTCTAGTTCTTCAAGCCTGACCAAAAGTGCATTCTATGATTCCTGCAACCTTGTGTTCTTCTCCTTCAACTCCTGGAACTCCCTAGCAGTACCTGCATTCCTTGGAGGCATTTTCACAAACAATAGTCAAACTTCTTTAGCAAAGTTTTTCTCTATCCCTCTAAGGCACCATTTTTTTTAGATAGTTTAATTTTAACTTTGGTTCTATTAATAGAACTATGTTGACTTTATTTTGTAGTTGTTTAACATGAGAGTTTGTAGATTAATAGTTCACAGATATTAGTGTGCCATAGTTGCCCATATATAACTAGTGAGATGCACATAACTCATTTACCTCATTCTAGTGTGCTTGGATACCTTGTATACACTATTTTTCATTAGACTAGACATTATCCAAATAGTGAGTATTTATATAAAGTGCTATAACACACAGGCGGTCCTCCTTTCACACCAATTAATAACAGTGACAACTCTCACAGGTGGTTAAATAATGTGTAGTCTAATCCAAGCACACTAGCATGAGGTACATGAGTTATGTTCATCTCACTAGATATAGATGGGCATTAATGCTCAATTGAATGATACGTTCCCATAAAAATGTGAACTCCTATTAATCTAAAAACTCTCATGTTAAACAACTACAAAATAATGTCATTTCTTTGTTGTAAACATGCCATTGGTTTAGTTTTGTAATTATTTTTTGTGTTAAATGCATTTAAAATAAAGGTCTAATTCTGTAGGTTGTTGATGCAGAGCCCTCTACTATCACCTTAAATAGGCCAACTCAACTTGAGGATTAAACAAGAAACTTAAATGGAATACACCAAGAAGTACCAAATGATGAATGCTCAATTTTTGTAAGGGCAAAGCAATATCAAAACCGCCCATTTCTAGAACTTGATTTTTCTATAGTCCTAATGACTTTTCTTATTTCTTGATTGTTGACATACTTAAATGGAATACACAATACCAAATGATGAATGCTCAATTGTTGTAATGGCAAAGCATTAGAACCGTCCATTTCTAAAATTTGATTTTGTATAGTCTTAATTATTTTTCTATAGTCCTAATGATTTTGAAAATTGTTGACAAAGAGTGTTTCTTTTTTTATTATAGTATAAATGATTTTTCTATAATCGTAATGATTTTTCTTATTTCTTGTCTTTTGTCCCTTTTTGATTTCCTATCTTTGTGCTTCGTGACAGGATTTTGTCACCTTCTTTTGATGGTATATTTCATTCACTCTATGTGGAATACTATTTTGTTCACTATTTTATTTCAGCTTGATATTTCTTTCATTTTTCATATACATAGAGACTACACATGTTGATAAAAAAATGAGCTATTTGATTTAGGTTTACTTTTCATTATTGTAAATGGTTAATATTTCTGATGGTACTCCTTATGTATTCCATATAAAAATAATCATATAAAAATAATAAATGTAGTAACGATGGTGCGGTGCATTATTGATATAGGCTCGATGGCTCTTGTTAATGTGCCAAACTGTTAAACACATAGTTGCTATTATAACAACCATCCTCTAATCCCATGGTGTACTAGTCTCAAGGTAAGAACAATTTACTTAAGCCATCATATAAGTATCATCCTAAAGTTTAAATAGACATTGACTATGGATTGACTATCATTTTCAAGCTTCAGTGAGGCTTCATACCACGCATTGTGTGCATATTTGTGGGCAATGTTGATTTAGGCTGGAGGTAAACTACATGTGTCATGTAAACAAAATGGTTGAATGCAATCTCTTTTGCATGTTTTCAAGAGTTTTCCCACCAATATAAGCATAAATAATGCATTGAACATAATCTACGAACACTGTGTGGTATGAAGTCTCACTGAAGTTTGAAATATATCACTCCTCATGTTATTGTCAAAATTAAATTCAAATATTTCTCAAAAGAGTTCCATTGTAACACTTAGTACATATAATTGTAGGCTATCATTTGGGCCCTACAATCTTCCCTTAAAGGAACAACTATAAGTGAGGGGTAAGAGGTGAACTTCTCAGTTTTAGCATAGGTGAAATATGGATCCATATTTTGTCACGTCAAATGAAATACTCATGTAGTCAAACAACCCAAAACTTTGATTCAAGTGCAGCTAGGTGCTTGAGAGTTGAGACAATAGTCCATTTCCCATAATAGTCACTCAAGAGTCATTTTCCTTTGTCCTTGTCTAATGATTCTTCAATCTTCAAGCTTTCACAAGGTCACTATTTTTATGGAATTTGAAAAGGTTTTCTAGATGGGTGCATTGCATACAACAAAGTTCTTGCATAAACAAGTAAACCTAATGCCTAGAAATGTCCCTACGTTACCACCAAGCAAAGATCACATTCTAAACTTTCAAATCAATACGCTGGTGTTTCGACTGTACCTAAGAGATAGTGTACTCCAAAATTGCAAAGAAATTAAGTGTACTCCAAAGAGACTACCCGCTACAAAGAACTGACTGGAATCTATTAACCAACCTTCTAACTATCAAATCATTATGCTTTCAAATCAATTACCTATTGGCGTATCCCTTGCGAGGGAGAGAAGCCAAACAAATAAAGAACATGCACATAAACACGAAAGCTGAAAAACTTAAATTGAATACACCAAGAAGTACCAATTGATGAATGCTCAATTATTGTAATGGTAAAGCAATATCAGAACCTTCCATTTCTAAAACTTGATTTTTCTATAGTCGTAATGATTTTTCTTATTTCTTGAACATTGTTGACATACTTAAATGGAATACACAATACCAATTGATGAATGCTCAATTGTTGTAATGGAAAAGCATTAGAACCATCCATTTCTAAAATTTGATGTTGTATAGTTTTAATTATTTTTTTATAGTCCTAATGATTTTGAAAATTGTTGACAAAGAGTGTTTCTTTTTTTTATTATAGTATAAATGATTTTTCTATAGTCCTAATGATTTTTCTTATTTCTTGTCTTTTGTCCATTTTTTATTTCCTATGTTTGTGCTTCGTGATAGGATTTTGTCACTTTCTTTTGATGGTATATTTCATTCACTCTATGTGGAATACTATTTTGATCACTATTTTATTTCAGCTTAATATTTCTTTCATTTTTCATATACATAGAGACTACACATGTTGATAAAAAAATGAGCTATTTGATTTGGGTTTACTTTTCATTATTGTAAATGGTTAATATTTCTGATGGTACTCCTTGGTGTATTCCATATAAAAATAATCATATAAAAATAATAAATGTAGTAACGATGGTGCGGTGCATTATTGATATAGGCTCGATGACTCTTGTCAATGTTTGAAACTATCAATGTGGTGGTGGGCAGTGTGTGTTGAGGACTTCACCGACACGAAACAACCCTGGACGATAATTTTGGTGCTGCCCAAATAGAAAAAAGGTTGCTAATGTGTATATATTTAATGTTTCTAATGTAAATACTATTCATTATATTATAAGAACTAATGTAGGCTGGGCATCACAGAGAAATAATGGTTGTGGATACTTTAGTTGGGTTGATGACAACTCATCTGCATCTATCTTCCCATCTCCACTTATCCACGATGAAGGATTTGAGTGCAAAACGTGTCAGGCAAGGGAAAATGCCAAAATTATATTTTTATGATGCCTTCTCTGTATTGTAATTGCATATCTTTGTTGCAACCATATGCAGAGATGAGTTCAGGAATTATTCAATTTAGTATTTTCATATTGTAACTAATATTTTAATATGGATATGGTGTAACTTCTCTTTGCCTCAAGTGTGCATATATATGGTTTACATATTTTTTTACAATAATTCTTCATGTTTATGGCTTAGGTGAGCCCCAATCTATTATCAATCACATGATTTAATGTATAGTATTTTCTTGGTTATAACATTTGTTCCTTGATACATCAATTTGACCACACCCACTCCACTTCATGTGGATGTCTTTGAAATAAACTCCTAACTCTAATAAAATGACTGTAACTACTGACTAACCTTATAAAACAATAGCTAAAAATGATCACTTGCCAACATCTGCTAAATACAAGGTCCTTGAGAGATCAATCAATTGGGATGACTGGACGAGGATGATGAGATGGAGGAAGTGGTGTTGAATCCTGATGAAAAGGAAGCTTGATCTAGCTGCAATTAGGAAGAAGAAGAATATGCTTGTCATCAAACTCAGATTGAAGAAGAGTATTGCAGAGACTAGGCCTACTGTACCAAGGAAGTTTGACAAGAAAAAGGAATATGGCTTAAATAGAATGGGAAGACATTTTTCTAGTTTGGGCTTGGATCCTTCAACAATTAGCTTGATAATAAATGAAGCAGATGAGAGATGAGCAATTAACTTCCCAAGAAAAATCTTGTAAATGAACTGTGTGTACCCCAATTCTTGTGTCTTCTTCGTGTACCTAAATGACATATTTGAAACAACAAGGGTAAATTTATCCTTACCCTTGTTGTTTCAAATATATCATTTGGGTATGCGTAGAGAACACATTAATTGGGGTACACATAGTTCATTTACAAGATTTTTCTTGGGAAGCTAATTGCTCATCTATCATCTACATTATTATGAAGCTAATTGCCAAAGGATCCAAGCCTAGGCTAGAAATATGTCTTCCCAAACAAATAAAAAACATGCACATAAGAGTACTACAAAGAGCTGATAAACATAAATGTAGATTTCACAATAGCTGACAAACATAATTGTAGGCATCATGGTCACATTTTTTTGGAGACAACATAATTGAGTTGTATACCTAGACGAAGTGCAACTTTGGCACCTCTGATTCCAAGTTGACACTGCGGGATGGAGAACAACTTGGAACCGAAGGTGCAAAAGTTTCTCTCCATCGTCTGGGTATACCACTCAATTACATTGTCTCCAAAAAAATGTGACCATGATTCCTACAATTATGTTTCTTAGTTGTTGTGTCCAAGGACCCCTTATGACCCTTTATGACCATTTAAAATCTCTAAGAATACATCTTAGAGGTCTTAAAATGTCATAAAGGGTCATAAGAAGCTCCTAGGAGGGGCTAGATGAGCTTCCACCTTCACGGGGTTGGCCCTGTTAAGTAGAGAATGTTAAACTATTATCGAAACAAAGAGAAGCTCAATAATTTCAAGAGAAGCAAAAAACTCTATCGCATGTTGATATACAAAAATTTCCTAGCCATGCATAAAAACTCAATTATAGTGCTTGTACTACATGACTCATGCCAAAATAGGGCTCTCCCAATCACTGATTATGACCTGCTAGCAACAAGCAACATAACGAGTGTGGACACCTAAAGATAAATATCAGATAGGGGAAAAGCACTTGCAACAACACAGGCAATAACTGTAGATACAGATGAGGATATCCCAAATCCCTATGAGGATAGATGAATTGATGGCGTGAGCATGTCATTTTGAAGTAAGTAGTAATGAATCTTTAGTTATAACAAAAGTTCAATAAAGGTTTATATTTTATACTCTTATATGTCATGAACTAAAATATGTATTTGTTCTTGTTATAGGGTTTTTTGCTTGCTCCATTACCTGGTCATGGACATAGCAGTGAGGCCTGTAGTGGCATCCTGCAAAATAGCAATAATTTGTGCATTGACTCTTTTTAGTTTTTTCTTCACCATATTTATTATATTAGGGATTTCTGGGATATCATCATCTATATCTATAGCTATTGCCTCTGTTGTTGGAGGTGCTTTCCCCCTATCCTGAACATCAAATTGTGACAAAAATATCAGTAAAACTATCATAATAACTCCATGAACATTGTTTTAAGTAATTATCTATGAAATTTGTGCATTAATATTGAATTAAATGTCATGTTAATGAATATTGTTATGTGTTAATGGGGAATTTAGATTGATGTTAGGGGGAGGGGGGGTGAGGCTAGATGAGCTTCCACCTTCACGTGGTTAGCATTGTTAAGTAGAGAATATTAAAGTATTCTCAAAACCAAGTGAAGCTCAAACTAATATACCTTCATTATTTAATCAATTTCATTTGTTCTAGGTCTTTTCTCATAAGTGCATTTTGAATGTGTCATTGTCAAGAAACTATCAAATAAAAAACTAGAAGGGCCAATAGTCAACTTCTCATTGTCATTGTCTGGCACGATTCAGCTTCATTTTGTGTAAGTATTCTCCTATTGAATGCGTCAACCTCTCTTGGCCTAATGTGGATTATTTCATTGGTTTGTGTTTTTGAGTAGGTGAAGTGTTAAATCCATTCCTATCTTCAATTTTTAATTCATTCAAACTGCAAGAGGGCCTGACAGATATACTCAACATAGATATACTCAGCTACCAGAATTACAAATCTGAATAATAGCATTCCATTTCTTCATTGGTCAAATATATTTCAATCTTTTTAATGATGGTAATATAAGTTGTAGAACTTTGTTGGTTGACTTTGTTTTTGAAATGGTGTGGGAGCTATTTGAAACATGGGCATTTCTCTTTGAAGGGTTTACATTTATTATAAGTTTTTTGGTAACTTTTAAGCTCTATGATAATGCTTGTCATCCTTATATGGAAGGCAAATGAATCCAAGAAGGAAGCTTTCAGGAAATATTTGGAGTCAAGCGGCGTGCTTGATACCCTCACAAAAGGTCTCCATGATTTCTATTTTTGTAATTGTATTGAAAAATGAATGCAAGGCTAACATTTTTCTTAGGCTTGTTATAGAATTCATTAATTTCTTATGAGAACAATCATTTAAATCATAAAGAAGCTGAACCTTATGGTTTCTTTGAGAAGTTCTATATGGCTATCTTTTTGGGATAAATACAATCTTTTTTTTTTTGTTGCAATTCTTGTTGCTTTGTATGAGGAGAATCAAAAACCCTCGGTGGCAATTGAGTAAAATTTTGACTCAGATATTTTCTTTCATTATAAAAAATTGTGTGTTTATCAACATAGATGAAATCGTGGCAGCAAAATAATTTATTATAAGAATGCATGGATAACACATAGTTGTGGAAATTTCACAAAAAAAGTGTGATTAATTGCAATTCAGCCTGGACACCAAATTGTTCATTTAAAATATTGTGATTTTTTAGTTTAATTGGTTAACCCAACTCTTGATCCCCTTTTTAGTGATTTCATTAGAAAGGGACCTATTTCATCTAATCTATCTTCATCCTCCCACTTCACGAGCTCCCCCTCAAAGAAAATTTCAGTGTTCGGAGAAACAACACAATATTCCGCAAGGTCTATCTCAATTACCTTAAACTCTACGCTACACATACCACCTCAGTTTTGTAAATTTTATTTGTGTTAATTGCTCGCAATCTCATTGCCAAAAAGATCAATGTTTAAAAATATAATCCCTCTGTAATCGATATGATAAAAAATGCAAGCCCACTGACAAATCTCTATAATATCTCATTAATAAATATAATGGACGGGGCATTCTGCTCAACCTCCTCAAAAGCTTTCCGGAGCTTTCTTTCACTTTCTCCAGCCAACTTTGACATGATCTCAGGTCCATTGATATAGAAAAAGAAGGTACAAGTTTCATTTTCCATTGCCCTAGCAATTAAGGTTTTCCCAGAACCAGGAGGCCCATAGAGTAGAATAGCCTTTGGGGGCTTCACACCAATAGATTTGAAGAGTTGTGGGTGCCTAAGAGGAAGCTCTACCAATTCACAGATCTGAGCCATTTATTTCCATACACCACCAACATCATTACTGGTCCTTTGGCATGTATTAAACATAATAGAATTTTTAGCATATTATTATCATTCTATTTCTTTGTTGTAAACATGCCATTGGTTCAGTTTTGTAATTTTTTTTGTGTTAACTGCTCGCAATCTCATTGCCAAAAAGATCAATGTTTAAAAATATAATCCCTATGTAATCGATATGATAAAAAATGTAAGCCCGCTGACAAATCTCTATAATATCTCATTAATAAATATAATGGATAGGGCATTCTTCTCAGCCTCCTCAAAAGCTTTTCGAAGATTGCCTTCACTTTCTCCAGCCAACTTTGACATGATCTCTGGTTCTCACTTCTTTTTCTTTCACATACAATATCCTGTAAAAGTGTAGAGGAAAGAGAACATGAAAAATTGAAATAATAAGATACAAGTTGAGGAAAATTGAATCAAAAAAGGTAAAATTCTAACAAACCAATTCAAAAAAGACCATTAAGAAATTCATAACCAAATCTAGTTTGCAAAAGCCGCCGCAATTGAAATATTTTTTCTAATAGCATACTTGCAGCACAACCAGCATCCCCAACACTGCTTCCATGTTGTAAACATGAAAACCAATTATGCATCACCAGTCAAAGCCTATCTCTCAAATAGTTCAAACAAAATGAAAAAACCCATAGTTTCACACAGAGAAAAGAAGATGGATTGCTAGAGCCCGCTAACAAATCTCTGTAATATCTCATCAATAAATATAATGGATGGGGCATTCTTCTCAGACTTCTCAAAAGACTTCCAGAGATTGCTTTCACTTTCTCGAACCAACTTTGACATGATCTCAAGTCCATTGATACAGAAAAAGAAGGCACCAGTTTCATTTGCCACTACCCTAGCAATTAAAGTTTTCCCAGAACCAGGAGGCCCATAGAGTAGAATACCCTTTAAGGGCTTCACACCAATAGATTTGAAGAGTTGTGGGCATCTAAGAGGAAGCTTTGCCAATTCACAGATCACCAGTCAAAATTAGTTGAACTAGACTTTCTTTGTTGTAGAATTGATTTAGTATAGAATATTTTCCAGTAGGAATGTTTTTTAAAAAGCAAGGTTTTCGTAGCATTATCTACCACTTGAGAAAAAGTTTCCATAGCTAAATTTCCTTGCCACAGTTAATACTGCTCTAAAGACTTACAAGTTAGTGAGTCCTCGGCTAAAGGGCTGATAAACTAAATAAAGTTTCAAACATATGAACAGATAAAACTCATACAAGAAAAAGTCGGAGCCAAATTGAATAGCATTGGCTATTTGTCAGCGGAAGGTCCCTGCTAGAACAAACACATTTTTCACTTCATTAAGATGACAATTGTGTACTAAGTTTCCTAATTTTATAAGTCATCATCATCTTTATTATCTATTGTAGCAAATACATCCGGAGCACCAATAGAAGAACCAGGAAATCAAAATTCAGAACCAAAGCCTTGAGATTTCTATAGTGTTTGTGTAAAGGCTTGATACTTCTGAATATTAGCATCACTGACACTTCTTTGGGCATATTTCATTGACTCCTCAAAATGAGTAGCCTTTATTTCAGCTACCTCATCACTATCATCCTCATCCATTGCCTCAGGGTTCTCACTTCTTTTTCTTTCACGTTCAATATTATGCTATAAAAGTGTAGAGGAAAGAGAACATGACAAATTGAAATAATAAGATACAAGTAGAGGAAAATTGAATCAAAAAATGTAAAATTCTAACAAACCAATTAAAAAAAAAACCATTAAGAAATTCATAACCAAATCTAGTTTGCAAAAGCTGCCATAATTGAAACTCACCTTCTCAATATTTTCTCTGATAGAATACTTGCAAGCCCATTGACAAATCTATGTAATATCTCATCAATAAATATAATGGACGGGGCATTCTTCTCAGCCTCCTCAAAAGCCTTCCAAAGATTTCTTTCACTTTCTCTAGCCAACTTTGACATGATCTCAGCTCCATTGATACAGAAAAAGAAGGCACCAGTTCCATTTTCCACTGCCCTAGCAATTAAAGTTTTCCCAGAACCAGGAGGCCCATAGAGTAGAATACTCTTTGTGGGCTTCACACCAATAGATTTGAAGAGTTGTGGGCATCTAAGAGGAAACTCTTCCAATTCACGAATCACCAGTCATAGCCTATCTTTCAAATCATTCAAACAAAATGAAAAAACCAACAGTTTCACACAGAGTAGAGCAGATGGATTGCTAGAGCCCAAAGCAGTCTAGAAAATAGAACGAGTAGGGACCTACTAGCAACAAGTAGCAAAATGAGTCTGGACACCTGAAGATAAATATCTAGACTAATCGCCGATCAGGATGCCGTTGGTGATTAGTTTGGATATTTATCTTCAATTTTTTTTAAACACTCTGCATTATGTCAAACTTTCGATGACCCTGCGTCGAAATTCTAGCCTAAAGTTGACCATTCTATGTCGAAATGTGGTGTCGCAGGTTTGGCATCCTGGTCAGAGCAACTAAAAATTTTGACCAAATTTGATCAAAATTTGACCATCGCGAGTTTGGCATCCTGGTTGGAGCGCCCAAAGTTTTCGACCCATATTGGTCAAAAGATTGACCAATACACAAACACTTACTAGTGTTGTCTTTGGCCTAGGTTGCCCTTGTTTTTTACCAATAGTGGAGTTGATCATTCGACGAGTTCAGTATTTGGTCTATATTTCGATGAGAAAAATAGTGACAAACCTGTTATTCGACCATTCGACTGAGTTGGGTAGAAACTTCGACCAAGAAAGTGCATTGAAAAATGGTGCAAAATGTACTAGTCATGCTAGAGGGATGAGTGGGGGGGGAAGAGGTATAGAAGCCTAGATAGAAGCATCAACGTAAACATAGGAAAAAATCCACTTAGGATCTCCAAATACACCACTAGATTCTCTAGGCTTTGATAGGGATTCAACGTTAAGTGAAATATCAAAATCCACCATGATCTCACACTTAGAATAAATGGAAGATTTACCATTAGCAACACTAAGAAACAATAGAACATTTGAAATTTCCTCCAAACAAGAGTGTGAGAGAGCACCATTTTATTTGATTACTATGTTGAGCACTATGACCTTGTGTGTTGAGCATTATGGCCTCATGTATTTAATCAAGACAAAATATGAGAACTTTCCTAGGCTAGTTTCAATACCTTGTGACCTCTATCATTCCAAGAATAAGCATATAGTAAACTAGGCCATGACTTGGCTATGGATGAGCTCTAGAGTCCTACTACTCTTAGTATGTATGGATAACCATATTAGTGTTTGTTTATGTTAAACTTAGGATACAATTCCTTACGATTATCATAAATTTATCGACTATGGACAACTAATGGAATTTATCATAAATTGTGGGGTGTTTTAGCCTTATAATTAATGAGTGAACAAGGATATTCTAAGCTCTATGTGCTGGTACAATATGGAAAGTTGTGTACTTGTAATGAGGTTATTATACTACAAAGAGTTTAATCTTTCACTCATTTATTATTCAATTATTATGGATTTTAAATGAAGTAAATGAATTATTTATTCTTTATTAGTTTTTAATTATTTTATTTATGTGTTGGATAGACTCCAGCTTATGTGGGTTGAATGTGTTGCTTATGTGCTAGTAGATTGACCCAAAAATTAATATGATAGTTAAATTGCTAGTTGATTTGTTTAGCAAGGGTATGAGTTTTTTCAATAATATGTTTTAGATACATATTTTGGTATATAATAATGTCGTTTTGTTGAGCTGAGATTAATATTTTAAAAAACTTCAAACTCCAAAACTGATATAGTAATCAACTTACAAATTAATAAATTAACTTGCCAAACTTTTTACGTAAAAAGTATCAATTGGCCTACGTTTTGTCATATGCATATGATAATGGTAGGGACTCTTTGAAACTTGTCAATGTTGTGTATAAGATTGTGATGATGCGTTGCTCTTGCGTATTGTCGTTGATATAAAGAGTGGAGACATCCTCTTCAAAGCTTTCATTGGAATATTTTGTAGATTAAATTGAGTAGTTTGGTGGTATAAAGAGACATCAACGGATTCTTCTGTGAATTAATTAGCATAATAGTGCTTACTTTGTCATGCATACTGACAAAGCAGATCTTTGTTTAATCCAGTTATGTTTTGTATCTTGAGTGCAAAACAAATTAGAATTAAAAAATAAAAGATTTAAAAAGGCAAAACGATAAAATGAAAAATAGATGGCATGATTTTATTACACCAAATGTTTATATTAGACAATATATTCACTTAGTGTTTAAAAAATTATAAATCTATAATATGAAATTTCAATTGTGTATACTTTTGAAATCAATGATTAAGTTTGATTTCTGAGAAAAATAGTATTATACAGTGGCTGCGGTTGCGGATATTCTGAGGCATTTTAATTTAAGAAAGGATTGGTCGGGCGACCTTGCACACCATAGAAGTATTCTTGGGACTTGGTGACTTGCAATACGGATATACAACCCAGAATTATTCCTTTGTAGGTCTTCTCACAAACTTTTATTATTGGTGATTAGTATGTCCGAGTATATGTGTATATTCATTTAGTATTATATTTTTTTAAGTCTTATATATTAATCTTTATTAGTTTGTGAAGTTGACATCAATTTAGATGAGTATAAGTTAAACATTTTTTATTTAATGGAATAAAAATTGAAGTTGTAGTAGTACAACAAAAGAAAGATTTAGCTGAAAGGAAAAGCGAAACTTGTAAAAATAGAGAAGAAAACAGAGAACAATGTTCTGGTAAAGAAATTCTATATCAATAGCTATTTACAATCTGCAAATAATGGATGAATTATACAAAGTTTAAACTATTGTAATAAAAAAAAAATTGGTGAAGATCTCTAGTTAGCTTAGACATCATCTGTTACTCGAGAAGAAAACTACTCTTGCAGATTTGAACTAATGCAGAGAACTATAAATGAAATAGAAAGAGACATTATGAGATGAATTACCCTTCTCCATAGTTGGCTTAATGCAAACATAGCTTGCAATAACCTTTATCTATATATATCATGGAATAAATTAGAGGTCAAAGTCGTGCTAAGGCTCCTACTTAAGTCTACCTAAGGAGAGATAAACCTAATGAAATGAAAGAGGGAAATCCTTGTGGGATTAAAACCTCTTGTCAAAATTTATGCTAACTCTACATGGAATCTATTATGCTTCAATGTCCTTCACTCCAAGGTCTTGGAGAATGTGCAAATAAAAAAAAGTGGCATGGAAGGACCAACCATCTACACATAATACAAGTAAATAATGGATGCTTGAAACTAGACATTATACAAATACATGAATGCTTCACATTGTGGATAGAAATTAGTTCGATGTGAAATCCAAATGTATGACAATGTCTCTAAAACATTCTCAGTAATCTCCATGTGGATGTTGAAAGTTATCATAATCAAATAAAGAATTCTAAGATACACTACTAAAGATGAAAACCTAGAACCTAATGAAGACCAATGCAGATCATAATCTAAGAGAAAGATGGGACCTCTAAATGCTACTCAGATATCTCTCAGATAGCTTTAGATGAAGAATCAATATCTCCATATAGTTGTTTGATGATTATCCAAGCAAGAAAGGGTGTAAGAAATTTCCTAAGGAAAATAATAAAATGCCAAGATCTAGAAGCTCAAGAGATAGCACAAATAAGAGAGACCAGATGATCAAAATGAATAAATCAATAATGATCACATGATAATGAATCATAGATTCATTAATCATAGATAAATACAAAGTAGGAGTGCCTGAATATATATGCAATTCAATAATACTACATGATAAGGAGATGATAAGCTATCAACCACACTACGTAGAATCACATGTCCACCAAATATGGATCATCCTCCATTGTACATCAAAGTATGTGCAACAATGAGAGGATGATAATGAACTATAAGATCACTAAAGGTGGATCTCACACACAAAGAGGCATGAGATGACAACTATCACCATCTAAAGTAGAATTTCTCCTAACTATGTGCTAAAATGAAATGCAAATTTCTTGGTGTCTCAATGACAACTAATATGGAAATGAATTATCCTAAGTAAACTTAAGTAAAGTGTAACTATTGAATAAATAATTACACCAAAACCCCTCCTTAAGTGCAACTTAAGGGAATGCACTTAAGCTGACAAGGATAAATGACAATGCATGATGGGTCCCGACTACTAGGCCATGTTAGGTACCCACATGTACAAAATTTAAGAATAATCTCTCATAAAGCATACAAAGAGGGAAAACTTCATGGGAAAAAATCTCCCCAAAAGAGAGATGATTCAAACAAGATGCATGGATGGATGGAGTAATCAAGACCCCCTCATTATGAAATACATTATGTATATACAGTAGATAAGTATGAGAAGGACAAAACCCCATATGAGGAAAAAAGTCCCCCCCCCCCCCCCCCCCCCCCCCCGCCTTCCCATAAGAGAGAAGTAGCAGATGAAGAGAGACAAGGTAGCCCCCCCTCAAAGTGGAATTCTCGTCAGTGATAGCTGAGCTAGGATGAATGCAGAAGCTAGTCCATGAATGTTGAAGAATGTTCCTCCCCTTAGGAAGAAACAAGTACATAGGTGTATATGATGTCTCTGGAAACTGCTCAATTGTCCCTGTGTTGATAATGAAGGCTGCCACTTACAAAAACAATGAAAAGAACAAGTGAGGATTAAAAAAAGATGAATGTAGAACATATCCCAAATAACTAAGTGTCTTGTCTAGTGATAAAGAAACCTCCTACAACTATTGTACATAAGTATCCACAATCACATCAACTTTGAAAGACTAATCATGTAGATAATGGAAAAGAGGATTAGAGTGTTCCATTGCAACAAATGAAGAAGGATCTTCCCCATCAAAGAGAAGATGTATATCATCAATGATGTCTCCCATATCAACAATGTAGGACTCCAAAAACAAACTTGCAATGTATGTCAAGTTGTCATCCCCTGATGTTGTAACTAGAAGAAAAGACATACATTGCTATGTTGAATCATATGGACATATCACTATAGAAATGTAGACATGTGGAATGTGTTGATGTTGCGACCTTGTACTGTGACTGTCTAAAGGATCCCCAACAATTGAACCTACTGAATCAAGAGTTTATCTACCACAATGAGGTCTAGTGAAAGATGACGGAGTATCCTCAACCTTAAGTTTACAAATCAAAGGTGTAATCATGCATGTAGGAGCTAAGGTAGATGAACCATCTCAATCACTACCACTTTTGTCACTACCAGTTTCCACAATGTGTGAAGTATGGAGAGGAGTAGAGGATAATCTAGGTGAGCTTTCCTCGAAGTGAAGATTCTTCTCAATGAAGATTTCATGAGTCTCAAGATCAATAAGTCTATATGCATTAATAATTTCTTCATATCCAATGAATTTACAAGGCCTTGGTGGATGTGCCTTACATTTCCATGAAGATATGTTTTCCCATGCTAGACAACTAAACACTTTGAAGTGTTTCACAACCGGTTTTCTTCTACATCATACCTAAAAAGGTGTAAATCCATCTAAGGCATTATGAAGACATCTATCAAGGATGTGATTGGCACAAATTATATCTTCTACCACATGTAATGGATCAAGAAACTTGGCTTCACTCATGCAATTTTCCATTTCCTTAAGAGTTCTAATCTTCATTTCTATAACTCTTGTCTATCGAGGACTAAATGCAACTGGATTTTGAAGATCAATACCATCAAGCTCAAAAAATTCTTTAAGTCTTGAGTTCACATATCCTCTTTCATTTTATACATGAAGAACCTTGATGGATTTACTTGATTGCTTCTCAACATGACTCTTGAAGGTTAGAAAATTATCAAAGACTTCATTCTTGTGACCAAGAAAGTAAACCCAATTGTAGCGGGAAAATTCATCAATGAAAGTGAGGACATAATGACCCTTTTTGACTGATGTCACTGGAAAGGGGCTTGCTAGTACACTATGAACCAACTCATAAACAATTGATGCTCTCCAGACTTCCCTTTTTCAAACTTCTCTTCAAGATGTATATCCATTGTACAAGTTGAATAGTCACCTTTAGAAAATTTTATTGTAGGTAGACCTTTGACCATATGTTTTGAGCTAAGCTATTAAAGATAGCAGAAATCAAGATGTCCAAATCACTCATGCCATAATTTACTTTGTGATGTAGTATGTGTTAACAAGGCATGTGAAGGATACTTAGCCACAAAGTGGGAGAAATAATAAAGCATTGTGTCATGATTATCTTTACCCACTGCAATAAAAGAAACATCCTTAAGATTTCACACCATGACTGAATCAGGAAGGAGCTCAAATTTATTTCCACCTCCATAGTTAGTGATTTGGTAAATTGAAAGGATATTGATGCTAAGGTTAGGAACATAGAGAACATCTTTGAACTCTCCATTTTCCATCTCAACTAGTCATTTCCCTTCAACTTCTACTTGTGTATCATTCCCTACAAAGATGTGAGGTACCTTAGATGGCTCCAATTAATAAAATTGTCCCTTTGAAGCACCCATATGATGTGTGACACCCAATTCAAGAATCCAATCCTCTGAAGAACTTGAACTTTCCATAAATTTTTTCCCTTTTCCATTTGATGTGGATGGAGATGAATCCATGGAGGTATTTGACACATTGATTTTATTATTCTTGATTAAATTTTCCAACTCATCAGTTCTCTTAGTCTTTCAATTCAATGCTAATCATTATTTGGTTACTTTTAATATGCACAAAATAGTTTATCCTTCTTATTGTTATTTCCCTTCTTGTTGAAACAAGAATTGCCTTGTTGTGAGGTGGAAGATTTTTCTGTGTCTGATTGTGATTTTGTCTTCCACTTACTCATCGTGTTCTTGAAACTTTTTCCACCTTGATTTCTTTTGTTCTCATTATTAGCAACCAATGCCATAGACTTTGAAGACTTGAGAATTCCCATATTGATCAACTTTGATTGTTCCAACATCAATGTTTCTACAAATGCAACAAATGAAGACTTAGTGAAGGCACTTCCCATGGTCACCTTGTTAGTATTAAACTTGAGACAAAATTTGCATATTTTGAAGGTATTCTCTTCAAGATGTGATAAATTAACCTTTAATACTTCATGGGATCACCACAATCCTTAAGTAGTATTCTCAACTCATTGGCTTTGTTGACATAGTCTTGAATTGTGTCAAAATTTCTAGGACACAAGAGAAGTAGATCATCCTCAATTGTGAACCCCTTTTCCTCATCCACCTCACCATAAAAATCTTCAATTTTGTCACAAGCACCCTTGGAATCCTTAAAGCTAAAAATGTGGAAGAAGAAATCTTCATGAACACAACTCCTTATAATTCCTAAAGCCTTATTGTCTTTGATTTCTCAATCAATTTTTTCATTATCATCCACATTAGGATATGTAGGCTCTATAATTTTCCCATTTACATAAATATTTAAACCCTTTTCCATTCTTTTACTCCATACTTTATCTTTCCATGTAGCATACTTGTGTGAAGTTAACAATGGACATCTAGGTGAAACCATGCTGCAAAACTAAAAGATAACGAGAGAGAGAGAGAGAGAGAGAGAGAGAGAGAGAGAGAGAGAGAGAGAGAGAGAGAGAGAGAGAGAGAGAGAGAGAGAGAGAGCCAAATTCACTCGATCAAAGAACCCCCCAACCCCAACCCCACCCCCACCCCCCCCCCCCCCAAAAAAAAAAGAAAAAGAAAAAGAAAAAGAAAGATGCTTTAGGCACTTTATATGTAGTGCATCTACAATTTCCACTTGCCAAAATGGGGCAAAGTGGACTTTTTATTTTGATGTTAACAACCACCTCAATGAGGTCAAATTAGACTCAAATAAATATTTCTTAGAATATAATACAATCCTAAGCATTACAATGATCATACAAGGCCAAAAAGGACCTAGATCTGAAAGTGATATTTTTGCCCAAATAAGGCTATAATATGATACAAAATTTGGAAATTACTCAAAAATTATACACTTTAAAAAAAATGGCACCTAAAAATGTGTCTGTATGAGCTTGAACGGAGCTTGTGAAGTTGCAAAAATGAAGATTTTTTCAGCTACAACTATGAAAAACTAATTTTTTTGAAATTTATTTACATCAACACCAAAAAATAATTGTAGATCTGGAAATAACATGAAATTCTACCCCAAGTCAAAAAAATAAATCATAAAAAAAGGATTTCAAATGAGTGACTTATAGTTGTTTGAAAATAGCCTCCAAAATTATGAATGCAATCTGTGAGGGGTAAAACATTTTTTCAAAAAAGTGCTAACGTCAATGCTTTCAGAGCTTGAAATTGATAGTGAAATGAGTGTCAATGCCAAAAAAAATTGTGATTTATCCCACATGGATGCTGTTGGATGTAAATTCCCTCTTTGTATACCAAAGTATTCCATTTTTAAATAAATTAAAAGTCACCTACCATGAGTGTGAGTGGGTTATCAATGGAGGCTAGCCAAGTTCTAGTTGCATTGAATCCTGCTAAAGGTCTGGGCATGAATGGTAGATTTTGTGTGGAAGAATCACTTTCATGTGTGTGGGAATATTAAGTCTCATATTCATGCCACTTCATATTACTACCTCCTTATAAGGTAACACATGTAGTTGTATAACAATGAAAATCGCTGCTTCCAATGAGTGAGCTATGTCATAGAGATTAGAGGGTCAGCGTGCAGAATTTATTGTCAAATGCTTCCTTTGACCTCTGACAGATGTATAATCATACTAACAAAGAAATATAAGAGGGCCAAAGCCTCAAACTTTTGCAAAATAATAAACTGACAGGAAACAATATTGCAGATCTGATTAAGGAAAATTAATTTTCAATTTCTAAAAGAGTCTTTTGGATCCGTACCGTCACTGTGCAAATCAAGTTGCCCAAGTCTGATTTTAAAAGAAAAAATTCCTTAGATTTGACGTTTTCCCAAGGTAGACAAATTTATACTCAAAATTTATGGAAACGATGACCTAGACGTAATGGTGAGGTCAAATCTTTCTCTAGATGCTCCCACAAGTTTCTGCACCTCCGAGTTTGAATTGTGGCCCTCCAAGAGTTGAAGCAACAAGTTCTCCAATGGCTATGCAGTGAAATATTGTATGGCTCTAATACCAAGTACAAATTTGCCTAAGGAAAAGAAAAAAATTCCAAGATCTACAAGCTCAAGAAATAGCACACATAAGAGAGACAAGATGATAAAATGAATAACTCAAAAATGATCAAATGATAATGGATCATAGGTTCATCAATCATAGATAAATACAAAGTAGGAGTGCCTGACTATATAGTCAATGCGATAAGACCAGATGATAAGGAGATGATAAGATATCAACCACACTAGGTGGAATTACATGTCCACCAAAGGTGGATCATCCTCCATTGTGCATCAAAGTATGTGCAACAATGAGAGGATGATAATTTTAATGATAATTTTATAAGAGCACTAAAGGTGGATCTCACACAAAAAGAGGTATGCGATGACAACTATCACCATCTAAAGTGGAATTTTGCCTAGCCATGTGCTAAAATGAAATGCAAAATCCTAGGTGTCTCAATGACAACTGATATGCAAATGCATTATCCTAAGTAAACTTAAGTAAATTGTAATTAGTGAATAATTAAGTACACCAACAAAGAGGAGCTGAGTGTGATCTATTTGATGTAGAGTATCCTTAGAAATAATAATATATATCACTCCATAGACCATGCCATTACTATTAAACCATGCATTCTTTTATTCATAGTTGTGTTTCTTTGGAACATGTCCACAAAGATAAGGTGATAGATCTACCTCAAGGATTTCGTTCTTTATCGCTTCTTTCTAGGACAAATATTTCTCTAAGGTTATCTCGATAACAAAATGAAAATAATTATTATTAAACATGTTTAACCTCCCTTAAACGAAACTTTATCTTAGTTTGTGATCACAAATAGATATTAAGAGACACCCACAAGACAATAAGTTTTTTCAATCTTTCTAATAACTCTAATCTATAATACCTAGAAAAAAATATTAATTCTCCTTCTTTGTAGCTCCCATGGGCTTTGATACCATGCTAAATTTGCAATGTGATTGCACAAAAAAAGAAAGATCTTGCTGAAAGGAAAAGAAAAATATGCAGAAAATAGAGAACAAAGCTACAAATAATGAAATTATATATCAAAAAAATTTACAATCTACAAATATTGCATGATTTATATAAAGTTTAAAACTATCATAATGAACAAGATTATGCTGAAGATCTTTAGTTGTTTTAGGAATCATCCATTAATCATGAAGAGAACTACTCTTATTGATAAGAATTAAAAGAGATAACTATTGATGAAACTAAAATAGACACTATGAGATAAACCATACTTCTCTATAGTTATCTTAGTAAAAACAACACATGCAACAATAATTATCCATAAATAATGAGAGAAACTATAGGTTGAAGTTGCACTAACAATATCATCATAATTTAGTAAATCCTACAATAGGTTTTGTTCCTTTCAAATGATTGAAAAAAATATTATTATAGTAAATAATAAACACTAAACATAAAATCATTTTATTTTTTTAGATGGTGGTCCTACAAAAGTGGTTCCCACTTTTTGGCCAACTTTGACACTGAAACGAATATTGATAAAAAGGACTTCACTTTCAGACACATATTACTACAAAACCATTAAAAATTTGGAGATGATACAAACTAGTGATTTTTAGCATTTTCTTTCTATTTTCTAACTATATTGTGTTTTAAAAAAATTGGAATTGATTGGTGATCCATTTTTCCTTTTCTTTTGAAAAGTGGTTTATATAAAAAAATCAGTAGTTTTAAAAGTGACACTCACTTGTTTCAACATAAAAAAAATTGAAAAATGATAATGACATAATTCTTTCCAAGTTAGAATTGTAACATCAATACCTAGAGGATGTCATTAGTTTGATTCAATTTGATTCAAAATTTTAAATTTATTGAGTTATGAAGTGACATTAACTATAATTTAGACATAGGTTTCTTCAGCTTGATATAACTTAATTTCCACAAATCAAAATTCATTTTTTTATTTTTTTGATAGAAACTAATACAAATACCTATTGGAAACATATTGTTCAAAAAAAAAATCCCTATTTTCCTATTTTTCCCAAATCATCAAACAAAGAGGTTGTGAAATGGTTAGACAACCAATATTTAATAAAACTAAAATAGAAAGTCATGATAAAAACAATATATACTAAAAGTATACTCATTGGAAAGCTAGTTCAGAATACCACAATCTACCATTTTTTGTTTCAAAATATAGTCTTAATTGGCCATTGATTGAGCCCTCAAAAGGGCATAATTTTACATAATTTTCATGTCTTTCACCAAAATTTCCATTTTTGGGGCCTTCGAACAAGGGGTCCAAAGGCCTTCATGCGAAGTGGGGTTCAAACGAACACCCCATGGTAAAAATCCACCAAACTTTTCCATGACCAATATTTTCCCAAGGGGGGTTTGTTCAAACCCCCGTTGACCAATTTTATATTTTTATTTTTGTTTTGTTTTGGTATAAATAAATGAGTTTTTTTTGTGTTTTTAAAAAAATCAATTCATTTTAATTCATTTTTTTATAATAGAAATATTGAAGCAAAAATCTTATAAGGTGACAAGTTTATTGTATCTTGTAATTTTTTCAAAGAATTTTTTTTGAAGAAGAAAGATGGGAAACAAGAAGGGAAGGAACACTAAATCCACAAGAAAAAGGTCACTTGGTAGAGAATAGAAAAATAGTGAAGCATCAATGACATATTATTACAAAACTAAATAAGGTATGCATCATAAATTCACATGTGTGAATTTTATGTCTCCATTTATAATTTTCTTTAATTTGTTCTAATTGAATTTATTTTCATGCATGTAGCTCGTAATCAAAAATAAAAAGATGAAGAAAAAGCTTAGGCATGAAGGTCAAATCAAGTTGAACAAATGGATGTTGGAGAAGATTTAGGATATGTCCTTATAGAAGCTCAAATATTATAAGTTGGAGAAGGGTCAAAATTAGTTCCTTCTATTGGTATGGATGAACACATGAAACTTTCTCAAATTGTAAAGAAAAAGATCAATTATAGAAAATTAGATCATTTACTTGCAATTGATGTTGATAAATTGAGATCAATTTGTGATATGAAACCCTTAAGTGTTCCTAAGAAGATGTCTTTGAATAAGATAGGAAGAGAAATAATGACTAAATTTGATAATCTTGAAATGCTTTAACAAGCCCAATTACTTTCTTTTGTTCTTATAGAAATTTTTTTTGCAAGATCCCTTAAAATTGTTGGGGTGTAGACACAACATCAAAAAAGATAACAAATTCTAACATGTGTAGTGATAATATTGAAAATGTTAGGAAAGGTTTGAGCTCTATAGAGAAGAAATCTTGAACTAAAGATAAGACCATTACAAGAAGAGCTATGTCGACATCCATTATTGGTAAAACTATACCTTGAAACAGAAAAATATCTTCATTTTCATCTTAGATTGGTATTAGTAGGAGAACAATATAAAAAAATGTTAAGAGGAGAATGTTTTTGGCTGATATCACATTGGAAGGAAATTGGGAAATTATGTGTATAAATCCTCATTCCAATAGGATTGAGGAGGGAATTAGGAATTGGGTCATATCATATTGAATGATAATACCCATCCTTCACCAAACACTAGAGATGTTATCAGACACAATGTTAGAGCCAATGAATATGAAAATCATACAAAACATTTGTTGCACACAATACAACATAAAATGTATGTCTTATTTTTTAGTTCAAATCCTAATATAAATGTTCAAAAAACATTGTTTGAAAGATTGAAGCCATATTATGTGAGGAAAAACAAAGTGTTTGAAACTTGTTGTTTTCTCTATCATATTGAATCTGATCTCCACTATCAAGTTTTCCCAAAAATTGTAAAAGATACTTGGGTTTACAAAATGCTCCTCCTAGTAGACGAAGTGAGTTCATCTTATCCATTCTACGTGACAAAATAGATGATGCAGTTGGTCAAATAAATTGTATAAAATGAATATGTGAAACATGTGGTGATTTGACTCCTTTCCCTTTGAAAATGGAGATATTCATGTGACAAAGATGATAAATTGCAAGAGTTATAA
>BSBK01010722.1:45000-99844 GCA_027943335.1 Chamaecyparis obtusa | reverse complement strand
AAACATATAAGTGAAATGCAAACCAGAGCCGTTACTTTCAACGCTGATATTGAAAATATGGTTTTCTGCAATTTCTGGAATTGCACTGAAAATTGTGCCGTCCCCAACTTCCGGTCGCCCAATACTGTACAGAATTGTTCCATTTCAGCACAAATTGTTTGGCCCCGGACGGATCCCTCTGTAGGGAATAAAGCCCAGGAGCAGGATCCGCTGAGCTTTTCCAGGAGATTAGCTTTTGCTGTTCACCGAATCTCATCCCAGGTAACAAGGTATCAACAGGATTGTCGAAACTCTGCCAAACGGTCTTAGATTCACTGTCATTGCTCAGCATTAAGAAATTACCAGAATCCAATAACACAGCCCGGGATGCCTTATTTGTTGTGTTGACTGACCAAATAGACTTCCCCTCTGCATCGAACAGAACCAGATTACCTTCTCTTGACAGCATCAAAACGCCAGACTGGTTTCTGGCGGGTCTGTCCCTGTTGGCCACCCAAACATAAGTCTTTTCGGGTATTTGAGCATACCAGATGCCAATATACCAGTTGCTTCCATTTCGGCTGAAGAATCCCAACTCAAATGTGCCGTTTTTTGAGATTATTGTCTGATTTCCGCTAAGGGAGGAGCCCAAGGAAATAGTATCTCCAGCACCACTATTACTCTTGAGATGAGTAAACAGGGTAACTACAAAAAGCAGGCATAAGCATATATTTCCCATCGCTGAAGCCCCTCCGCCGTAAGGATGTTTCGAAGAGAACTTCTAGGATGGAAATTCACCCGAAAGAGAAACCTCACAACGAAGAGACCATTAAATCTAATGGCTGACTAACTGTATTTAAGGAAAAAAAAACAAAAACAAACAAACAAACAAAAAGAGTTGCGGGTAAAAATTTTCGTCGTGTATTGCGTGTCGAAGGGTTCACACATAGACACGGTGCGTAGTGGACACTGCAAGTTAATTTTTTTCGTCTTGTGTTGCGTGTCAAAGGGTTCACCCACAGACACGGTGCGTAGTGGACACTGCCAGTTAATTGTTTTCAACGCGCTTAGAATATTTGGAAAAAAATAATTAAAGTTAACTTGATTAAAAAATATTAAATGTTGAGTAATGATATGAGAAAATATATGTCATCCATAAAAAAATATCCTTCATGACAGCCATATTGCTATTGAGTTTTAGTTGGGAAAAAATTATATTGCAGGACATTTCTTCTCTACCATCTACTCAATATCATGTATGGACAACTATTTTAAAATGGTAAGCAAATAGAATTTCAATTTCTCAATCAATCAATTAAGGGGCCAGGCCCATAAATTAGGTCATGAAGATTTTTTGTTTACCCTATATAGAAAGAAAATAATAGATAAATAGCTAAATTCACAACCACAAAGAATATAAGAGTTATAATGAAGAATTTAATACATAAATAAACTATGTCACTTGATTAGCCTCCTTTATATTTAGGCATATTTATCTTCTTCTTTTATCAAGGAATTTCTTTTTCATTTTTTACTTAGAATAAAATTTATGTTCGTTTCTAAAAAAAATAAAAAAAAGATGATCATTAAAAGATAAGATTGATATAACAAAATAATCAAAACAAATAATTTATTATTGTCTTCTTAGATAAAACTAATATATTCAATTATTTATAAAGTTAGTAAAAATATAAAATTGACAATATTTGTTTACCATTACACAATTTTAATATTTAAATAAAATAACAAATTATGCTTGCTTAAATTATTCTAATTTTAAAAAATTATTATAATTTAAATATAATACAAAATATATTAGATTTAAATATTTCTTAATATAATATTATATATATTTAATGTTTATATAAGTAATATATTCTTAAATATAACTATTAATTAATATAATATAATGTCTACATATAATACTAAATAAAATATATTATATATTTAGTATTTATTTTTCAAATATATTATTAAACTTATTAAAAGATATAATAAAATTATATTTTTTATTACATATTATATGAAATATGATGTATACTATTAAATATAAACATTCCTATAATTTTATTTGACAAATTTTGAATGAGAAGAATGTTGTTCTTTTGTATTCTTTACACTTCATTAGAAAAATATTATATAAGAAATTAATGTTGACACACAAAGGTATCATTTCTTTTATTGGGTCCTTATATGTGCCTAATAAAAATATATATTTTTTATTTTAAATTTTGAAGTATGTATCATTTATAAATGTAAAGTTATATTTTATTTACTTTTTCTTGTATTTAAATTAATTTATATTTAGAAATTATTAGCCAAATCTTATTTTAAATTATTTTAATCTAACATGATCCACACATCTAGATAATTTTATATATTGTCTTATGCCACTTAATGTTCTCTTCATTACAAATCCATATCCTAGATTCTAAATATTAAATTTTGTGACTACAAACATACAATTAAAGGCATTAGTCATCTATACCTATCTATCTATTGATATATCAAGCTCCCTCTCTCATTCACTCCCTCCTCTCCCTCCATTTCTCATATTCTATATCTTTATCTCCTTGTTAGTCCTCTCTATCTTTTTCTATTCATATCTTTCTCTACCTCTATCTCCCTATATCTCTAGCTCTCTGTATTTCTCTCTATTGATATCTCTCCCTATCTTCCCCGTGGTCCCCCTCCCCTTCCCCCTCTATATATTGAGATATATATCCCTCTCCCTCTTTTCTTCTTTATCCATATTCCTCTCTACCTATCTCCCCCTCTCTATATCCCCTCTCTCCCCATCTTTGTTAATCTATTTCTCTTTCTCAAGTTATTTTTCTATCACTATCTATCTCCTTGTCTCCTTCTCACTGTCTATAAATATATCTCTCCATCTCTCCCTCTATCTCTCTTCCTCTCTATCTCTCCCTTCCTATCTCCCTATTCCTCTCTACATGTATCTCTCCCTCTATCTCTCAATCCTTTTCTATCTCTCTTTCTCTTTATCATTTTCATCTTTCACCTCCCCTCTATCTCTATCTCATTATTTCTTTAGCTTTCTCTACCCCCGATCTCTCCCTCTCTACCTCTTTAAATATCACTTCATATTTGTATCTTTATATCCCTCCCCCTCTCTATATATTTATCTTTTACGTCTCTATCTTTCACTCTTTACTCTCGCTCTTCATTTCTCCCCTACTCTCTATATCTCCATAACATGAACCTATTAGTGATGGAGTCTCGTAATTTCATGATTTACATTCAACACCTTTTCAGCTCATTATTTACGGGGTGACCGAGTGTGCAAGGATCTTGAAATTATCTTGACTCTGCCAAGACCTTCACCAAACATGATATTGATTCCTATGCATCACTTACCAATTTTGATAACAAATAGAGACCTTACACATGCTTCACTCAAATGTTCAATAATGGATACACTAATTAAACTCAAATCCTCAATCATGCACCCAAAAGTATGAACGACAAACAAGCTTCTATTCATTAAGAAAATTAGTATCACATATCATTTTCAGACATATTACACTCCCATTAACCTTTGTCTTGGCTTGTAATTGTTGTATTTCCTCTTCCTTTGCATGGAGCGTTGTCACTGGTGGACGACGTTGGTTCTGACTGCATGCACAAGCCGCATCTTGGTCTCCCGATCGTCACCCATTTTGTTGACAACAACATCGTGTAGCCACCACAACGGAAGAGGCAATAACACAGTATGAAAGGCTAATACATTCCCTCATAATGGCTATGCAAAGTAATACTCTCTGTGCCGACTGCCAACACGTATGAATTTAGATACGTCTTTAGCATGTCTCTGCCATCTACGCCCGCTATCATGTTAGCACTGCACCCTGTGCCAGAAATATTGAAGCTTTTCACGTCTTCCCTCATCTTGTGCCGATTCACCACCCATGCAATGAGTGACAGCACCGAGTTGAAAGTATAAACATTGTACAATAAGTTTCTGGATTTAATTGTGTGAGTTTTCTTAGCATTGATGTTTCGGATCACACTCCATGATCCATCATCAGAAATAAAGAATAGAAATGAAAAAACTCACACAATCAAATCTAAAAACTTATTGTGCATCATAATGAATTGTGAAAATCTGATTTTATTAATTAGTAGAAACATTAGTGATCAGAATATTTATCTCCTCGATCACCCCCGCAGGCCAATCTCCTGTCCGTCGTCATTCTCATCTGTGACGCCAATATCTTTCATCGCTCGTTGATAAAATTCACTTCTTCTTGTGATAATAACTGCATACCCAAGCGAGTGCTCAAACACAGGAAAAAGATCACCATTAACAATGTCGTTGAAAAAAGATGCTGGTGCATACAACTCCAATGAAACCCCTAACATTTTCAGCCTGCAAGATGATCTACCATCCTCTCTACCTTAAATCCTTGAGAATCCTCACCAAAACACACATGAATACAACAAAGAGGGGAACAATAATAGATCAAAATCAGAACAATAACTGATCAAGATCAGCCTTTGAGAAAAAAATTACCAATTCAAGAAACCTATACCTCCTTTCTCACTTCTCTGACAAATCAAATTTGCAACCTTCTATCTATCAACCAACCAATTCCAGCAACAGTGCAATATCTCTCTCGATGAAATAATGTTGAAACTACTAACCATACTCATTGCAAGAAGTTTATAGTTTTGAAACCCTCCAACAACAAGACCATTTAGTTCAAAGAATAAACTAAGAAAGCTACAAGGAAAGTGGAGAGGGGAAGGGAAAGAATATAAAGCTGCGAATGCAAGGTTAATTAACACTAATACCAGAATTTAACTTTTAACTGTCTCATTTGCAGTTCTGTTTCTTTATCCTTTCTCTATTTTTTAATGTTTTTTTTACTTTAGTCAGTGAACAATAGGTCGTAAAACTGTGAAAAAATATAGTGATGCTTTGGTCGAATTTGCAAAAAGTCAATAAATGTTATAACTTAATATTATTGCAAGAGATTTGATGTTGACTTGCATACAACCTGACAAGGGTACTGCCATCAATGCATATATTCCATGTCACACATTTCAATTCGACGGTTAATTTAACAAAATATTAAGATCTCTCTTTTCTTATTAATAAATGATTTAATAATTGAATTACAAATGTTTTACTTAAATAATTTTTAATTCAAATTAGACAATTATAACTAATAATAGAAAGGTTAGAAAGACATACATAGAAAATTATATTTGTAGTCAAATGAGTGAAATTTATATTTAAAAAATTAATACTAAATTGGTAGTAATAAAGTCTGATATTAGTGTTTCCATTGGATCATCAATATATTTGAAATAAATGATAAAAATTTATACAAACATATATAATTATAGGGAGATAAATGCAGAGAAAGATATGGATAGAAGGAAATATAGAAAAGAGTGTAAAGGAGATGGAGTGAATGAGAGAGGACGGAGGGAATGACATAAATAGACAGAGATATAATAGATGGAGACAGTAACAAGTGATAGAAAGAGATAAAGTAAGATAGAGATATGTAGCTAGAGCTAGAGAGATAGAGAGAGGTAAAAAGAGGTAAATAGTTATAGAGAGATAGATAGAGTTATAGAAAGAGTTGGAGAGATTTGTATAGAGTTATTCACGAAGAGTAATTTCATTTTTATCCATATGTTCCTCTCCTCTTTATATATTTTTTTGTAATTGATCGTCAATATATCTTCGGCGTACCCATTGCACACCAAGGTGCAGTTGCTAGTTAGATAATTACGTCGAATGCGTTTACTATTTGAAAGTGAGGACCTAAAATTTGCATCCACCGGTAAAAAATCACGCAGACAGAATGACGACCATTGAAGTGATTTGAGGCGTTGATTGAAACTCACCATTTAGTCATTCTGAGCGCATTGTTCAAAAAAGATCGACGGTTCACATCATCGCAGGAGCGTGCAAGACAGTTGGACACTCAATGACCATTAGATTGCCCCACCATTTTATCCTCTTATCTTGTCATTTTTTATTCTTTCCTACATTAAATGGTCTCACTATAGTAGACAAGATCAACCGTAAAGAGTAGAAAGTTAGTTGCATCATAGTAGACGTGTGGATGTGCTTGGGCCAAACTCCATATTTAGCTGGTGGTTTTCAATACGTCACTTGTTTCCCCCTTTTCCATCTAATACTCTTGTCCCAAGCTTGTCTCCCTTGGGATTCTTCCTTCCAATGATAGAATAATTTACATGGTTTATTTTATATGTAAATTGAAGATACACCTCTAATCTAAGCCAATCTGTAACTATTGACATTGAATATAATCCAAAGGAGGATACGATACAAAAATATCTTCCCTCTATGTCACCGCTAAAATCTGCTCATCTACCATGGATTTTGAGAGGAGAATACTTGTTTAAGCATAGGATTCACATGGGAAAAGAAGCAACTAAGGTCAAATGGATATTGTTCAACACATTTTAGAAGCTAGGCCCTGATGTAGTTGATTATTTGTCCTTGAAGAAGTGGGTATCTATCCCATTGGTCTCTTAATCTTCCCTGAACTTGTGGATGGTGACATAAAGATATCCACCGTGGAGAATCAAAGTATTTGGAAGCTGACTTGGAATGCTTGGAGTGGTTAGAAAAGAAGAATGAGAAATTTTTCATCTACGTGTCTTTTGTCAGTCAATAAATTTTTAATAATCAACAAGTGGAAGAGCTTGCTTTGGGGTTGGAGAATTCTGAGAGACCATTTATGTGAGTTGTGTCCTCAGATCTAATGGATGGGACTATTAGATCCCAATGGCCTAACTAGGGACTGAAGCTTTATGGCACACCATTCTTGTGCAGCAAGCCGCCATCAACAAGATCTTTTCCCCTATGTTGTGTTATAGTAATGGACTACATTCATCCCCAAATGCATGGTGATAACTATTTCATAAAACTGTGAAGTGATGGTTTCATTTCACCTCCAATCACATAAATTTGAGAACTAAATAGAGGGTGAGTGTACCTGGTAAGCCAATGGCGATGAGGTGATTTCAATGTACTAACATTGACACTACTTGTTCATAGAACCAACCATCTAACTCTTTTAGGGCCCGTTTGGTGCCTGGAATTAACCTGGAATAGGCATTATTGAATGTGAGAATAAACTAATTTGTTGTTTTGGGCCACTTTCTTAATTCCTGAATTAGAAAACTAATTCTCATTTTTGGGCCAATGCATGGATTAAATAATTCTAAAAAAAGGTGGAATTCATTTTATTCCATAATTAGGCTATTCAAGAATTCAAAATTACATCAAAATTTACAAACTGTCGGGTCCGTGCGTAGGGTTTATTTGCCCAATAATTCTTCTTTCCCACTTTGATGACTTGTGTCACTGGTCTATACATGAGAATGGACAAATTCATGCTATCGAGACTTGATGTTTGTTGATGATGGATGAAGCCACAATAGCCCTTAAATTACATGTATTAGCTCCTTTTGGGGTTTTGTTAATATAGCCTGGTGTGGCGCAACTAAAAATAGAATGAAAAATAGGGGAGTGCATGATTTTATTCTCCCTCTTTCCAGTCCTCGCTGCTCTGGCTTATAAAAGAGTTTAAATGAAATGTTAAATATATAGCCATCTTATTTAAATTTTAATAAAAATAGTTGATGTTGTTGCTCCATTAATTTCATTCATTTATCTTTGTAGATATTTCATTTACGTGCAAGTGTTGGGAATCATGATGCCATCACACACAATTTTTGGGAAAGCATTAATAGTGGTTTAATGATGGTGAATTGTTTATGGTAAATTACTAAGATTATTTATAACTTATATTCACTGCACATCCTACCCTAGCTGCAATCTAGAGCTGCTTGACAAGTATCCTTATGCCAGACAACCTGTGCAAAAATGGGGGTGTTGGAAGAGGTTTTAAGTGTTCTCAAATAATCCTTATTCCAATTCCACTTTATGGAATCCAAAAGCAGAATAGATTAATTCCCAGTCATATTCTAGGTGCACCAAATAGGTCCAAACCCTATTCTAGCTTTCATTTTGAGGATTAATTAATCTGAGAATAGGTCCTTATTCTAGAATAGGCCTATTTTGGATAAGTTAATTCCATGCACCAAATGGGCCCTTATGTAATATGGCAAGTGGAAGGAGAGAGTAGTTAGAGGAAGACAATTTTATCTTATCGCTCTTTATGTAGAGTTTTCATTGACATTGGGCTCTTACCGGGCCCTCCAGCATGATTGGGCTCTTACCGATAAAGGCATCATTTTCATTGACAACTATGACATGGGCTCTAAGGGCTTACATGGGCTCTAAGAGCTTTTAAGTTCTTTATTATTACTTAAATAATCTGTGTTGTAATTGTGTTTATAATTTTATTCAATAACTATCTGTGCGTAGTTTTATGATTATTTTGAGTACACCAATTTGAAGGACGGCATAAAAAAACTAATTCAAATATGAAAGAGGAACAAGATCAAGGCCAATAGTGCTTGCACCATCATAACCGTAGAGTCTGACTTATACATGGCCAACATTGAGGAAAGGGTTATCATGAAAATCAAAGCGAGATTAGATGTGGGAAAGTTCCTCCCCAAAGAATCGCAATAGTTGCATGTTTTTTAAATTTAGTAGTAGTTTGTAGTATTTTAAATTTTAATTATATAAGAATTTTTTTGTATTAAAATAGAAAACAAAAATTATACATAAAAATGATAAAGTTTTTAAAAAAATTGAGTTACACATAATAATTAAAATTTATTAAAATGGATAGTATTCTGATCATAATCAAGCTTTAAGATGCGATGGCTCTACTCTGCACTGCTATCCGCTTTTGATCTAAAATTCTCTCTGTGCATTCGCTCGATCACCAGATTTCAATATTCTCTAGAACAAAATATGCCAGGCTTTTTAGCAGGGAAGGGAGGAAGGTTTCATATCCTCAAACTTCAAGCTAGGATAACAGTCTCTCTGGATGGAAGTATGTTTCGAATCCACAAAGACATGCGTCTAGGACCTTTGCTACTCCTTTCTCCCTTTGCATATCAAACCAGTTCTCAGCACTATTGTCCTCTTCCCCTAGGTTTCAACCTGGGGCTTCACCTCAGGAGAGGCATAAAGCATCTTTAATCTCTAAAAGAACTGCAATTTACCACAAGGATTCTTACTCACCCCCACATCGAAGGATTCAATGCCCTATGAAGAAGTTTGATCTAGTGCGCATAAATCACCAAAAGTCTGATTCAATCTCAGGACTCAAACAGGTAGATTCTGGTAAGCCACACCCAAATCCTTCCACACGTGAGGTTTATTCTCCACTACATAGAAGAGCAATTAGGTTGAATCAAAAAGGTAATAATAATCTTAATTTAGCATGCGCTCAAGATTTTAGAAAACTCTCTTCAACAACTAACCCTAATCAGCGAATTCTAGTTATCAAGAACAGAATGGTTAATAGCATACAAAGAATGTGTGAAAAATATGGTTTTTTTTGTAGATGGAATGGCATAGGGGCTTTGGCAGAAACTATTGTGGCATGGATTGAATCTAAGCTAATCAACAAGGTATGCACTACTATCCTCGAAGAGAAATTTATTTATATTGATTGTTCTAGTGAGACGCTAAAGACAAAACTTCTATCTAAGGGTTTACTAGAATTTAGGAACAAAGGGTTTTCTTCATTTGACTGGATGCCTCTATTCGACCCATTAAAATTAAAGGATTTTCTAATCAATAGAGCAATTATACTCAATAATCTTCTATTTGAACTCTCAAATATTGATTCTCTTAGAGAAATAGGAAATTATCTAGGACAATTTGTAGGTGTTGTAAATGATGATATGGTTCATGCAGAAAGAATCATTATTGTCAAAATGAAACTTAACAAAATAATCAACTTCCCTTTGGAAATATGCTGTGAAACAGGTTCAATAACAATACACCCTAAATTCTTTGATGAGGATCTAGAGGAAGATGATTCTAATCTTAGAGTTTCAGAGGATGTACCAGATTCACATCTTAAAAATGGGGAAAAGGATTCCTACTCCCCACCATATACTCTTAAAACCCCTGCTAACATAAACATCAATGCAAAAAAAGGGGAATATGGTCTATCAGTGACTAATAATGGGGATATGAAGATGCAAGATCAAACAGTTTTTACCAATGACTCTAACAAGAATAATAAAGAAAATGGTCTTAATAAATTATCATCATCTTTAGAAGAAGGAGAAATTTGTCCTTACCCAAAATTTCCAGATTCTTTAGAACCTTTTCCTGAGTTATCTTTTAATGAGACTGTAGAAGGTTTTTGTTTTATCAATCACTCTCCTGTGCAGGGTGAGTCTATGAGGACTAAGAATTGTAATCACAAACCAGTATGTATAAATTTGGAGACTTACAATGAGGACATCACTACCCCAAAAAATGAACCTATTTCAACAAAGGCCCCTAAAAACATAACCTGGTCCAAACATAACTAGTTCGAGAAAACTCCAAAAACAAAAGTCATTTTAATGCAAGATTCTAAGACAACAAGTAAACATGTTAACCTAAGGACCATAAATTTAGAAACTAACAAAAACTCAACCTTAAGCAAGGACAATATTGATTTTTCACTATTATCTGATGATGAAACCAGTGATGTAGATGGGTCTAATAGACAAAAGAATATTCTTATCAAAAAAATTATGAATATTGATACCTCGATAACACTCTTAGAAATAATTAGGAACACAACAACATCACCAATGTCAGATCCTCCCTCCTTGGGCACTAACAAAAAGTATAAAACAAATAATCATCATACTAAGAATATCTCACAGGGTGAGGATAAGAACAACTTTCAAAATCCCATACCTTTAAAACTTGGCTCAGAGCTTTCAGATGATCTTGAATTTCTAAACATTAATAGGATGGAAAGTGAAGGTATACAGAGCATAACCTTAGATATGATCCCGAAGATAATAGCAAAAAGAAATCCTCAGAGTTTTGGGACAAAGGAAAAGACATTGGGAAAGGATCACACAAAATGTCCTATTCTTAGTAACTTCACAAGTAAGGTAGGGGTTAATATCAATTTATCTCCAAATTCTAGTGATACCCCTAATAAAGATTTGTCAAAAAATGAAGAGAACTTAGAGTTTGATTATGAAAAAATTAAGGACGAAGTCAATATAATAGCAAATTATATAGGGGAAACAATAACTGAGGAATTAATGGAATAATTTTTAGATGAAATCTATGATCCAGAAGAAGTAGAATGTCAGAAAGAGCTCCTAGGTGAAGGAATTAACATAAACAATACCACCCTGGAAGGATTTGTAGAAGAGCTATTAATAAATCTGGAGGAAATAGAATCACAAGAGCAAAAATCTCTAGGTATTTCTCCACTTAAGGAGAGTAGGAAATCCCCAGATTGTGCAAAAAAAGAAAGGAAAAGAGGAAGAAAACCCAATGCAGAATTAAGAAGCTTGGCAGGGGAAGCTACAAGACAGCTCAAAATCACATCTATTCTAAATGCAGGGAAAGGGAAGAGCCTTCCCAAGGAGCCATGAATGTCCTTTCATGGAATGTTAGGGGTATGAATGCCCCTAACAAGTAGCATCTGATCAAATGCTGCATCAAAATTCATAATCCAGAGATCATGTTAATTCAAGAAAAAAGGTTAGATAATATAGAATTAGGAAATTTTAAAAAGAAAATAGGGTTGAGGGAAATGGAAGCCTTGCCTACAAAGGGTGCATCAGATGGCCTGGCAATTATTTGGGATCCTTGAAATATTTCAATAAACATTACATAAAGAAGATAATTTTGGATGAGCAAAACAGTAAAAAACTTTAGACTCAATCTGACCTTTAATCTAATAAATGTATACAGACCTATTCAAAATAAAGAAAAACTTTTAGTATGGCAGGAGATCGAATCGTATCTCATTCAAACAAAGGACACACTCTATTTTCTAGATGGGGATTTTAATGTGTTAACAAAAATTTCTAAGAAAAAAGGGGGAACGAACACCTTTCCATTAGCTTCTAGAGACTTCATACAATGGAGGGATAGGAACTCTCTCCTTGAAATTCTGACAGAAGATAACTCCTTTACATGGAACAATAGAAGACTAGGTTTTTGCAACATAGCAGAGAAATTGAATAGATTATTTCTTAAAGGAAGTCTAACTAATTATGATGTTTCACTTTTGGCCAATACCCTTTCAATATCTGGTTCAGACCACTATCTGATACTTCTCAGCATCTTAACACAAACTAAACCAAAAAAATGTACATTTAAATTTGAACAAGCATGGTTAAGAGATCCAGATATCCTAAAGCTTATTGAGTCTTGGTGGTTTGAGCCTAAGATATCAGGCTCTAAAATGTTTAGATTAGTAAACAAACTGAAGTGGATTAAAAGGAAGTTGTTAGAATGGAATGCATATAAATTTGGTAACATCTTTGAAAAGAAACTTGAACTAGAAATAGAACTCGAAGAAGTTAATTCTAAGGTTATCAAGGAGGCGATGAATGATGACTTGTACCATAGAGAGAAGAATTTACTTAAGGATTATGAAGAGATATTAGCTAGAGAAGAAATTTTTTGGAAACAAAAATCAAGAGAAACTTGGTTAGAAGCAGGTGATAGAAATACTAAATTTTTTCATAATAGTACTAAAAAAAGAAGAAATAACAACAGGATTTCATGCATTATTAATGACAAGGGTGAAAACATAGAGGATCCTAAAGGTATAGCTGAGGAGGCAGTAAACTACTTTGATAACATTCCGAATAATAGAGAATATTCGAATCTAGGATGTCAAGAAGAAGTTCTTAGAAATATCCCTAAAGTCATATCTAAAGAACACAACCAAACTTTAACTAGAAAATTTACTATGGATGAGATTCATCATGCCTTAATGCAAATGAATCTTAATAAATCTTCGGGACCGAATCGCTTCTTAGCCATTTTCTTTCAGAAGTGTTGGCACTTTATTGGAAAAGAGGTTACGGAAGCCTTAGAAGGGGTCAAAAACTCTAGGAAAATACTCAAAGAAGTAAACAACACCTTTTTTTCTCTCATTCCTAAAAAAGAGAAACCAACTAGCCTTAATGATTTTAGACCAATTGCACTGTGTAATACGATGTATAAATTACTTACCAAAATATTGGCCCTAAGACTTCAAAAACTTCTACCCCTAATTATCAGTGAAAAGCAGACAGGTTTTGTTCTAGGTAGATCCATCTTTGATGGGGTAATCATAGCTCAGGAAGCTATACACTTGATCCTCAAAAATAAGAAGCCTAGTTTTCTCATTAAATTAGACATAAAAAAAGGCCTATGACAAAGTCGACTGGAGATTTCTATGTAAGTGCATGGAAGCCTTTGGTTTCGCTAAAAGTTGGATCAACTTAATTTTTGAATGTATTTCTACTCCTATGATCCCAGTATTAGTAAATGGAACCCTGGAAGGTTTTTTGGACATCTCCAAAGGACTTAGATAGGGTGACCCAATCTCCCCATTTCTATTCATAATCATGGCGGAAGCTTTAGGAAGAGAAATTTTAAAAGAAAATGAAAATGGAGCTATAGAAGGTATATCCATCACCAACAACTTGGATCCCACCACTCATCAAAATTTTGTTGACGATACTCTTTTATATGGAGCCAGTAAAAGAGAGGAGGCAAAATCCTTTGAGAAGATCCCAAAGACATATTCAAGGGCTTCATGACAAGAATTAAATCTAGACAAATCGAAAATCTTCTTCTTCAATACGGATATTGAAACCGAAAAAGATATTTGCAAGACCCTCAACTTTAAGTAGGGAAAGCTTCCTTGCAAATACTTAGGTCTCCCTTTGGTCAAGGACAAAAGGGCTACTGATATATTACCATGGTAAGAATAGTTTTGGCAGCAATGCCAACCTATCACTTATCTTGTATGAATATTCCTGCAAATAAAAGATCAGAAATCACCAAACACTTAAGAACATTTTTTTGGCAAGGAAGCAATGAAAATAAGAAAATACCTTTAATATCATGGGAAAACATATGTAAACCAAAAGAGGAGGGTGGGGTGGGTCTTAAAAACTTAGGGGACTAGGGAAGTGCCTTAGGTGCCAAATTACTGTGGAGACTCCTCAGAAACCCGGAAGCTAAATGGGAAAAGATACTTATCCACAAATAATTGAAAGACTATTCCCCCATAAATATATTTAGAGAATCTAATCCTCCAAAGGGATCAAAAATTTGGGATTTTATGATGAAATGTAGACATATTATTTTGGAGAAATTAACTTGGTGTCCAGGATCGGGGCAAGAGATTTTGTTCTAAGATGATTCTTGGGGTGGTTATGAGATAATATCCAAGAAATTGAATAACCCCTCACTCATTAATCTATTAAAGGAAAAGAATGGTCTCTTTCTCAAAGACTATACTACTTTCGGTGGAGATAAATGGGTCTGGAAATCCTTTAAAAAAATTGGGATTTCATCTGCAAAAGAATTGAAGTAATCATGAATATTCTAAAGAACATAAAGATTTCACTGGATAACTCGGAAGATTCATTAGTATGGGATGGATCTAAGTCAGGGGAATACAACACTAAGGATGGGTATAAGCTCATTGTCCAAAGCTACAATAGATCCAAAACCAATTTACCAATCCACCTATGTTGGGGCAAGGAGTGTTCACCGAAAGAAGGTTTTTCCACATGGCTAGAAATGAAGTATGGACTTTTAACTGCGGATAGATTTAAGAAACTGGGTTTCTGTGGCCCTAGTAGATGCCCACTTTGTGAAAAGAACAAAGAAGATGTTGACCATCTTTTCTTGAATTGTCCTTTTACAAACTGTTGCTAGAATTGGTTGCAAGGGAATTTGGGATGCTTCTTAGCCTTTCCCCATTCCCTCATTACAATGTTCCAGACATGGCCAATCATCAAATGAAGGAGTATATATGCCAACCTTCGGACTATTTCGCCCTCTATTTTAATATGGGAAATTTGGAAAGAACATAATAGAAGAATTTTTAAAGAAGAAAAACTAGATTGGAAACAGCTATGTAATAAATAGAAGCTGTAATCATAGAGAATATGAATTGTAAAACAACTAAAATCACAAAAATGAATCTTAATATGAGTCATTGGGATGCTAAAATGTGTGGGAAATGGGTGGGTCTAGCCCTTCCACCTTTTATTGGATCAAATTCACATAATGAGCTATCAAAAAGAGCTGAATGCAGATGGGAACCTCCAAGGGACGGATGGCACAAGCTAAAATTCAATGGTGCATCCAAAGGTAACCTAGGAACAATAGGCATTGGGTGTTGCATTCATAATCAAGAAGGAAAATAAATTGCTGCAATTGCAACTCCTATTGGTATTGAAACAAAAAATTGGGCAGAACTTTATGCTCTGGTTATAGGCCTTCAAAAGAGTGCCTCATTGAGATTAAAACATTTAGAAATAGAAGGAGACTCAATAATTATCATTAATGCGCTCAGGAAAAGAGGAACTCCAAATTGGAGATTAAACTCCCTTCTCTCCCAAGCTTTGACTCTATGTGATTCCTTTCAAGAATTTTCAATTCATCACATGTATAGAGAAGGTAATAAGAGAGCGGATGAATTAGCTAATTTAGGGGCTGATGGAATTACCCTACTACAAGTATAACCTCTCATATGAGGCTTCTTCTTTAGGTCCTCACAGCCCTTTCCAATGGTATAGGAACCCTATATTATTATTAGTCTTGACCATGCCTTTACTTAAGATCTAGGCTCAACATGTAGGGAGAGTTCATCAGGGAAAAATGTTCCTCATGCCAAGACTTTAGTTTTTTTTTAATGAAATTTCTTTCAGAAGGGGCATCAGATCTTAATATTGCTCATGCTCCAAGATAGCAGCTTACCTACAACAAAATGGGGTATTGAGCTAACAAATAGTATCCCCGACTTAAATCATCTTGGTTTAAACAAGTTATAAAGTCAAAGAATTTCTTCAGTCTTATTGATTAAGTTTCAAGATATGATCAGGGATATTCTGAGGCTTTACAGAATGCTTATGATTTCCTATTCATGCTTTCCATTTATCTTAGTCATCTAAACCTTATAGGATTTTTTAGGCTAAGTACCATTTATTGACACATCGAGTCATACAAACAACTCTCCAGATATTCATTATCCTATAACTTTAGGGGGAGATTTAGGAGTGTTTAGCTTCTTCTTGATTATTACCTTTAATGTATATTATTTATCCTCTAGGGATAAGTGTGTTCTCTTTTAGCCATTAGCTTCTTCTTCCATATTTCTTCTTCTCATTTATCCATCCAGTAGTATATCTGATAGGATAGCTTTATGATGTAGGACAATCCTAGGTGTAAGAGCAATCTTGCATCACCCAAAAATATTTCTGTTTTTGTATTCAATAAGGGCTATCTTGTGCAGAGTTGCTATTTATGGAAACTTGCTATTTTTAGTAAGTTGGTCTTACGATCTTGGAATGTTCTAATTTTACATGTGGAGGTTCATCTCAGTCATATCAGCCTGCCAGCAAAGTTTCATGGTTAGATCAGGTCTAGTTTTGAAGATATTGAAGATTTTCGGTATTGGCAGCAGGGTACAAGAACTTTGAACTCAGTTTTGAAGGCTTTAGAGGCCCCGAATGAGGTCAAAAAATTGGGTGACAGGCACTTTGCTTAGGTTAAGCCTGTAGAGCGCTTCATGGCATTTCTGAAATGGGGTTATAATAGTCAATCAGGTCAACTGGTGATGACTTATGGTCTCCGGAAGTCAGGCCACTTGAAATGGCAAAAAATAATTTTCCTTCAAAAATTTTGTTCGGGTTTCAAAAGTTATTTTGAGCCGACTTTGATGTAATAAATTGAAAAATAAAATAATTCTGAGTTTGGTCGGCCCTAAGGGCTAAATTTCTAGAACCTTCTTAGGCAGTGGAAATTGCCTATATAAAGAAGGCCCGTAGTGTTGTCTAGGGCAGTTATGGGTAGTAGATCTGGGTATTGATTCGAGGCTTTGTCCTACAGAATATTGTTAGGGAATTCCCATGTGGCTTTGCATATTGTAATTCAGAAAGTTTGTAATTCCACCTTTGTGGAGATAATAAGAAGCCAATTTTCTGTTCTTGCATATTGTTGTTGTTGTTTCTATATTTCTGTTATGTGTTTGTGGTATTAAGGGGAGCACCCTTCATCAAGTGGTATCAGAGAAGGAGTTCTTGAGTGTGTAAATAGATCGCCGACTGTGAGGCAGTTTGCACTAGGACAATGGTTAGGGTTTCAGCTCACATCGCGAAAATGCCTCCACGAAGAGAACATGGTAGAAGAGCTGGTGCTGTGACACCTGAGGTTAGAGAGCTGTAGAGACAAGTGCGAGCATTGCAAGAAGAGATTCGCAGAGGAATGAATCTTAATGTCAGAGATGAAAGCGAGGATGAAGCCGAAGAAGAATATCAAGAAGGAGAAGCCGAAATTGTGAACCAGGAGGAAGAAAGACTTTTTCGGGCGATTTCCAAGATTGGGAAAAGACCTAAGATTGAGGTTCCTACATTTTCTAGAAATCTTAATCCAGAGGAATTGATCGACTGGATCAATGAATGTGAGGAATATTTTGAGCATGAAGATGTTGAGGATCCTGATAGGGTCAAATTTGTGAAGGCCAGACTGAAAGGTCATGCGAAGATCTGGTGGCAAGAAATTCAATTGGAGCGAAATAGAAGAGGGAAAGATAAAATCACAAGATGGGATCGGATGGTGGATAAATTGAAGCGACAGTTCATTCCTGTTGATTATGAGCTTGACCTACTAAAGAAAATGCAAAGTTTGAAGCAAGCAAGAAGATTTGTTCAGGAGTATACAGAGGAGTTCTATCGACTCCTCATTAGAATAGGCCATGCAGAAGCTGATAAGGAGAAATTTGCCTAATACCTTAATGGGTTAAGGCCAAGCATTCAGGAGGAGTTGAATCTATTTTGAATGAACAGTATTGAGGAGGCATACCAGTTTGCCCTAAAAGTAGAGGAAAAGCTAAACAAGAAGTTTGAGAGTAGACAAAATGGAAGAGGTCATCATGGAAGATCTGGTGGACGGTCATATGGTGGCTGAAATGAAGATCCAAAAAAGAAGGATGAGGCCAGTAGCAGCCAGAATCAGAGAGGAAACAATTCCAATCATTTCCAAGATCAGAATAAAAGAGATCAGAGTGGAAGAGGAAGAGGACAAGGTTTAGGAAGAGGAGGCTTCTGTGGAACATGTTTTCATTGTGGAGAAGAAGGTCATAGGGAATTTGAATGTCCTCAGTGCCAAGGCAAAATAGACAGGAGAAATGAAGGCCAGGCCAGAGTTGCACATGTAGATGAAGATGCCAAATCATCAAATTTTGAAGATGCTGACAAAGGAGAAATGCTAATTAATAGAAGAGTCTTGCTGAGTGGTGAGAATGAACCTGAACAAAGGAGGAGCTTGTTGCACACTAGATGCAAGTGTGAGGGTAAATGTTGTTATGTGATTATCGATAGTGGAAGCACTAATAATTTGGTGTCAGAAGAGATGGTGACAAAGTTGAAGCTCAAGAGACAAAAACACCCACATCCATATCGGATTGCCTGGGTCCATGATGACCACAAAGTCATGGTTAGTGAACAGTGCCTAGTAAAGTTCAAGATTGGTGGGTACCAAGATGAGGTACTATGTGATATAATATCTATGGATGCATGTCATATGTTGTTGGGTAGACCGTGGCAGTTTGACAGATGTGTTGTACATGATGGTCATGCGAATACCTATTCCCTGACAAAGGATGGAGTGTGACATAAGCTAAAGCCATTGAAGGAGATCAAAGAAAAGGTATGTGGTAATGCAAGAATAACATTTGTTGATGGAAGAAAATTCTTAGATGGTATGAGGCATGAGCATGTGTGTTTTGCTTTAATTCTAAAAGCTAGTAAAGAAGAAGTAGAGGATGTACCTATAGAGGTTGTAGATTTGTTGAATGAGTTTTAGGATATTGTATCTGATAATGTACCTGATGGGTTACCACCCGTAAGGAAGATCAGTCATCAGATGGATTTGATTCCAGGAGCCAGTTTGCCGAACAAGGCAGCACACAGAATGACACCAGTAGAAAGTGAAGAGTTGAACAGACAAGTACATGAGTTACTACAAAAGGGATTGATTTAGGAGAGCCTGAGTCCATGTGCTATACTAGAAGTATTAGCACCAAAGAAGAATGGAGAATGGAGGATGTGTATAGATTCCAGAGCAATAAACAAGATCACAATCAAGTATAGGTTTTCATTGCCACGAATGGATGATATTATGGACTGTTTGAGTGGAGCTGTGTATTTCTCAAAGATAGATCTGAAGAGTGGATATCACCAGATTCAGATCAGAGAAGGAGATAAACGGAAGACTACCTTCAAGACAAAGGAAGGACTATATGAGTGGTTAGTCATGCCTTTTGGGCTAACCAATGCACCGAGCACTTTCATGCAGCTCATGAACGAGGTTCTGAAAGAATTTCTGGGTAAGTTTGTCATTGTTTACCTAGATGATATTTTGATCTTTAGCAAGACATTGGAGGAGCATATGATGCATATTCGTATGGTTTTTGAGAAATTGAGAGATGAGAAATTATTGATTAACTTGAAGAAGTGCAGTTTTGTGAAGAAAGAGTTAGTGTATTTGGGATTTGTAGTTTCAGTAGAAGGTCTAAAAAAGGACCCAGAGAAGGTACAGACTATCCTTGAATGGCCTACTCCAAAGAGTGCTATTGAGGTAAGATCTTTTCATGGTCTAGCTAGATTTTACAGAAAGTTTATCAGAAATTTTAGCAGTATTTGTGGACCCTTGACTAAAACAATGAGAGGGGATAGAAAAGAGTTTAAGTGGACTAATGGGGCAGAAAAGAGTTTTCAATTGTTGAAACAAAAAGTTACAGAACAACCTATTTTAGCACTTCCAGATTTTAATAAGGTGTTTCAAGTAGATTGTGATGCTAGTGGTACTACAATAGGAGCTGTTATGAGACAAGAAGGTAAACCTATTGCTTATTTTAGTGAGAAGTTAAATGATGCCAAGAGGAAGTATTCTGTTTATGATCAGGAATTTTATGCTATAGTTCAGGCATTAAAGAAGTGGAGACATTATCTGCTTCCTAAAGATTTTGTCTTGTATACTGATCATCAAGTTTTGCAATATTTGAATAGTCAAGGAAAGTTGAATCAGAGGCATTTGAAATGGGTTGAGTTTTTGCAGAGTTATACATTTGTTTTGAAACACAGGAGTGGAAAGTCTAACAAGGTTGCAGATGCTCTTAGCAGAAGGAAACTATTGCTGATAGAAATGCAGATTGAAGCGGTTGGGTTCAAGGAACTCAAGAATTTGTATCCAGAGGATCCTGACTTTGGTGAAGCTTGGAAAGCTTGTACAAAACCTATTACTCTAGACAGGACGAAATGGTTGGATTTCATCATCCAGGATGATATGCTATTCAGAGGGAGTCAGTTGTGCATTCCATAAAGTTCTATGAGGGAGAATCTCATCAAGGAGAAGCATAGTGGAGGATTGGCTGGACATTTTGGTCGTGATAAAACCCTTGCTTTGGTTGGTGAGAATTATTATTGGCCACAGTTCCAGCAAGATGTCAAGAATTTTGTACAGAGTTGCAAAGTATGTCAGATGGCGAAGGGAGTGAAGCAGAATAGAGGGTTATATCAGCCATTACTTGTACCAAAGAAGCCTTGGGAGGATATCAGTATGGACTTTGTTCTTGGTTTACCGAGAACTCAGTGGGGACATGATTTAATTTTTGTGGTAGTTGATAGATTTTTGAAGATGGCACATTTCATTCCATGCAAGAAGACTAATGATGTTGTTCATGTAGCAGAATTGTTTTTCAGAGAAGTGGTGAGACTACATGGTTTGCCAAAGACCATAGTTTCAAATAGAGATACTAAGTTTGTTGGCTATTTCTAGTGTACATTGTGGAAAAAGTTGAAGACATATTTGAATTTCAGTTCATCACATCATCCATAGACTGATGGACAGACAGAGGTGGTGAATAGGAGTTTGGGAAATTTGCTAAGATGTTTGGTTGGAGATAAGCCAACAAGATGGGATTTGATTTTACCACAGGCAGAATTTGCATACAATAATTCTGTCAATAGGAGTACTGGTAAATCACCATTCCAGATTGTATATGGAAGTAGTCCAAGAAATGCATCTAAATTGAGAAAGATAGATAAAGGAGAAATAAGTAATGCTGAAGCTGAGGATTTTGCAGAACACTTGAAGAAGATCCATGAGGAGGTGAGAAAGCATATTACCAAGATGAATGTGCAGTATAAGGTTAAGGTAGATGAGAAAAGGAGGCATAAGGAATTTCAGGTTGGAGATTAAGTCATGGTTCATTTGCGGATGGAGCGATTTTCGGTTGGTACATATAACAAGTTGAAAATGAAGAAGTTTGGGTCATGTAAGATACTGAAGAAGCATGATTCAGGAAATGCATATGAGGTAGAATTGCCTACTGAGCTGAATATTTTACCAGTGTTTAACATTTCAGATTTGATAGAGTATCATGAAGGAGCTGTTGCAAATGAGGTTGCAGCAGCATAGTGGAGTATTCCAACAACTAGTTTAGATATCAAGGAGATTGAAGACATATTGGATAGTCGTGTTGGCAGAAGCACAAGGAATAGGACATATGAAGAGTATTTGGTCAAATGGAAAGGATGACCTGTAGAAGATTCATCATGGCTAACAAAGGAGGAGGTTAACCATCTTGGTTTTCCTCTGCACACCTGAGTCGTGACAGGGTCACTTCTCAAATTACCTCCGGTGTCTGATGCAGGAGCATCCTGGGTGTAAGAGCAATCTTGCATCACCCAAAAATATTTCTATTTTTTTATTCAATAAGGGCTATCTTGTGCAGAGTTTCTATTTATGGAAACTTGCTATTTTTAGTAAGTTGGTCTTATGATCTTGGAATGTTCTGATTTTACATGTGGAGGTTCATCTCAGTCATATCAGCCTGCCAGCAAAGTTTCATGGTTAGATCAGGTCTAGTTTTGAAGATATTGAAGATTTTCGGTATTGGTAGCAGGGTACAAAAACTTTGAACTCAGTTTTGAAGGCTTTAGAGGCCCCAGATGAGGTCAAAAAATTGGGTGACGGGTGCTTTGCATGGGTCAAGCCTGTAGAGCTTCATGGCATTTCTGAAATGGGGTTATAATAGTTAATCGGGTCAACTAGTGATGACTTATGGTCTCCGAAAGTCGGGCCACCTGAAATGGCAGAAAATAATTTTCCTTCAAAATTTCTATTCAGGTTTCAAAAGTTATTTTGAGCCTAATTTGATGTAATAAATTGAAAAATAAAATAATTCTAAGTTTGGTCAGCCCTTAGGGCTAAATTTCTGAACCTTCTCGATTGGTGGAAATTGCCTATATAAAGAAGGCCCGTAGTGTTGTCTAGGGCAGTTCTGGGTAGTAGATCTGGGTATTGATTCGAGGCTTTGTCCTACAGAATATTGTAAGGGAATGCCCATGTGGCTTTGCATATTGTAATTCAGAAAGTTTGTAATTCCACATTTGTGGAGATAATAAGGAGCCAATTTTCTGTTCTTGCATATTATTGTTGTTGTTTCTCTATTTCTATTATGTGTTTGTGGTATTAAGGGGAGCACCCTTCATCACTTTAGGCTCTGATACTCTCTCTAATCTTTCCTTGTTATTCTCATTCTTTAGTGGTCATAGGCAGTTTAGATTCTAATAGGTGTCATTCCAATTTTCTATCATTAACATTTATTTTTTAATTAGGAAAGATGAAACAAGTTTTTTTCTTCATATTTATTTTTTAAATTGAGTATAGGGATAGAAGATTTTACCTTATTAGCATATGTCAAGTCTAGTTGTTTTTACTCCTCCATTATAATATAAAGATTACTCTAGGGATCATTTCCTAAGTTGACATCAGTTATATTTATTCATATATTGATGATGAACCTAAGTCTTAATGACAGCTGGAATAAATAATAACATAGTAACGTGCCTATCTGGCTTTTGTTGGAATCAAAATCATTTAGGATTTATGCTCCTTTTACATTCTTGAGAAACCTCTATAAATAAAGCAGGGCAAACCATGTAATTATCTTACACGCAGTTTAAAGTTTCCCTGAAAAATGGCTACCCCAATCAAATTGTGAAACCTACATAGACAGGTAGCCTTTGATGGGGTAATCTCCTCTAGTAGGATCATAAAAATTACCATGATCAAATTTAGTATTGTAGTTAGAGCTGTATCTATGGTTCTAGGGACTGAGTTTAAAGAAAATACCAATAGGTACTATGTTAATACGGATATTCTAGCGATGTTCCTAGCTTCAGCCCTTCAGGTAGACCCAGACATTAAAACTATTGTAAATCTATGCAGGAGAATCTTTAAAAGAAAATATATGGTTGATTTGAAAAAAGTGTTGAAGAGTATTCAGATAGATCTACCTATTCTAAAACCCAAAGATTACGAAAGGAGCGTAGTCAATAGTAATCTTTTCTCTACCTCTCCTATTCTTGAAATAGAGGACTGGGACAGATATATAGAGGAAACTCCTTCAATAAGAAGGAACCTGGACTTCTTGTTTTTCTTTACTCATTTGCATTCTCCTCCTAAGGAAAATTGGATGAATGACTTTATCGTGGAAGAAGGTTTTGGGCTAAAAATGGCCCAAGAAGATAAGAGCTCCTCGACGTCCTCATGTTCTTCAAGAAGGATATAAAGGAGGCAAGCCCTAATGAAATCTTGTACTCATCAATGTAAAAGAAAGTAAAGCTCTAAGTTAGAAATAATATATCATTCCTTGCTTTGTTCAAACTTGTTTAACGAGAAATTTTTCACTGACCTTGCTTAGTTTAAAATTAAATTTTTTTAAAAAAATATTGATGGTTATAGCTAAATATTAGAATAAACTTATTTAAACAAGTGTTTTCTCCACCTAATCATTCTTTGAAAATTTAACCCTTGGTTCAGCATTTTGATTATCAATTAAGACTCTTCATTTTTATTCAAATTAAGTTTAAAAGACTATATGGTTCTTGGCATTACGAAATTCAAATTCAAGAACTAACAGTCTAACAATCTGAAGGAACGAACATCACAAATGATTCACTCATACTTAAACATCACAAACTTACAAAAAGGACTTATATGTATTTAATATACAAGGTAAAACTAGTTGATCTAGTTACTAGATTTAATCTGGAAGCAAAGCTTTTGTGTAAATATTTTGTTTACAAATACTATGTGGGCTAGTTAATTTAACATAGGATTATAAGTTTCAATTAAATTTATAAAGATATGTTTTTTATTAATCTTAAGTAGGAAGTGTTTCAGATAGCGACATTAGGGTTGTTGTATTGCACAAATCTTTTGGCAGGAAAGTTGAGAATTATTTTCATTAGATATGCCAGGTGCTAAATCTGATAAACTCTAAAATAATTATCTAAAATCACATTGGGGTAAAGAGCCTATTAATAAATTCAAAGCTTAAGTTAGAATCAATCTCAAACAGAATCTTTAAGCTATCATGTGGATCTATGAAGAAAATAAACTAATGGAATGTTATTCATACCTAGGATTGAAGAGGTATTATTGAAAGTTTATTGGACTTTCATACCCAAGATTAGGTCAATTTTTTAAGACTGAGGATATAACATGGAATAAAAATGAAAGATTTAATAGGACCCTAAAATCACTTACAGTGTTTAGAGCAGATTTCACAATCTTATCATCAGTAGATGAGGTTTTGAGTAGCCTTAATTACATTATGGATGGGTATTTTAAACAAGTTTATTAACTAGTAGGCTCACAACCTATATCATTAAACTTAGAAAGTATTGGTATAATTATGAGTTCAATTTTATTACTTCCCCTAGTAATCTATCTAATATTTTTAATTCTTTTGAACTTTCCCATCAATCTTTATCCACTATGAGGATATTCACCTAACATCACAGTGGATCTTTATTCTAATATCTGAACATTAATTAGTCTTACATGATTTATATTGATAGCTTATTGTCAATATAGTTAAATAGTAGTTACTCTAGTCATAAAGGCCTTTCCACTATATTGGCAGATTGCTAATAAAATAGAATTAGTACTGAAAGCATTTAGTACTCTAGTCTATCTCTTCTAATCATTTTTGCAAGGTTTGCTTAGATATTTCCTCTCTCCTTAAAAACTTTAATCATTAATTTTTGAGCCAAAGATCTTCCGAAATCTTTGCATCCTAATCCAAATCCCCAAGTAGAAGTACCTGGCTTGCATCAATAAAGGAAATGGCATCATCTAATCTTTTTACTTTCCTGAGTTCATTTATTGAAGCATCCCAAAGTGTTATGATTTTTAGGACAGCTCTTCCCACTTAACTCTCACACAATCTTTTCCTGAACCTTTGCAATAGCATTTAACCCTGAACCAGGCCTTAGTCCTTAAAAAAATTAGTCTCTCTGCAAATTAGTAGGATTTCAAAATGGATACTAATGTGATAACTTTCTCTTTTGGAACTTGCATCAGATGGCATTTCAGGGGCCAATTCTACCAGAAAGATGGAATAATATCTTAAAGGATATTCCCAATGACTGTGGAAGGGCCCTTGAGAAGAGACTTGGTGAATTCCACTTTGATAAGTCATTCACAATATTGGCTAATGGCCACATCTTCAGTCTATTTATATCACTAGAAATTGAGGCTAGATATCCAAAAGAGGAAATTCTCAACGTCACCAAAAAGATTTTCAACATGGATATTTTGGAAGGCCTAGAGGCTACTCTATATAGTATAGACATGGAAAAGTGTATCCCATTCCCAGAAGTGTATATGACAATTGAGGAAAACCAAATACTCTTAATCCCAATTTCTCAAAAATGCCCTATTTTGGTTCATAGAGAGGAAGCGATCTTTGAAACACTCTGGCTGGCTATGAAAAGGAATATGGATTTTTTAATGAAATCCATTCTAGGAAAGCCTTTAACCTTGGAATGGATGAAAGGATACTGGAGAGCAGAAGGATATGAAATCCTTGAGGGGTAAAAGCACAAAGCTGTGTCACGTTTCAGGACAACTTATCAGCACAGCTGAATTTGAGTATTTCTAACTAAAATTATTTTTTGTCAAACATATGGTATAGCTAGATTCATTCTAGCTAAGTTAGATAAGTTCTTCACCTTTTCCAATTGGAAATATCTATTAAATGCATGTTTTATAACAATTACTAAACAAATAAAATTATTTCAGAAAAGTGACGTTTCAATAATTCTTACTCTTTTTAATGATATTTTTTTACAAATATAAAAATACCCTTTTTTAGAGCACAGAGTCAAGATTATCATCATATAATTTTTATAGTATTTTAATCAGATCTAATATATTATAATTTCAAAATACTACAAGTAGGTATTTTAACATTCGAGAACAAGATGCTTCAAAAATAGAAAAAAATAGTAAAGCTTATCAAAAAAATTGAAAATTTATATTTAACACTAGAGGAGAGAGTTATCTTCAAGAGTGTGTAATTTATTTTCTGAATGGTGTAAATTTGATAGGGGAAATTTGACGCAAGATGAAAATTGTCGATTTTAGGTATGTTCGACTTTGAGTAGTTATAAAAGAGAAAATATACATTGAAAACTAATTTTTCTTCTTTTCTGCACTAGCTATACATTTTATCTATGACATATTTTGAAATCAAAGGAAAAAGAGATTATTTGCATATACTTTTTTGGTGCGGACAAGACCCTCGTTTTTCAACATTTTTCAGCAAGTAAAAAATGGACTTAAAAATTTTAAAAACTAAGTGAATTCTTGTTCAAAAAAAATTAAAAAAATTATAGCCATAAACTTCATCCACTTTTACACATTTCATTAGTTTACATCATCTCCAAATTTTAAACATAAATGGCATTTTTATGTCATTAAAGTTAAAATTTTTGTGTGTTGTTGACCTTTTCCTTTATAAAAGTGTGACACAGCTTTGTACTTTTACCCTGAGGACTATAATGAAGATGAAGAACATAGTATTTTCTTTATTGGGCCAATAGTCAAGCGTAATTCCTGAGGACGGAAAATCGGCAACGCAAATGAGGAAGCACTGATTGTGTTCAAAAAGATGAAGTAAGAGGTAGGCTAGATAGGGTTAAGATTGATAGAACTTTGAATATTTAGATAGTTATAATTAATCTCTGTCATCAAGGACAGTCAAAGTATTTTGTATAAAGTATTTAGGTTTTTTTGTAAACCTTGGACACCTAACCTACTGTTTTTATAATTAACCCTATAAACATCTATATAGTTTTATATAGTTTACAATGTTTATAAGTGATGCTTATAGTTTATGATTTTAATTGTGTAATATTCTTGAAGGCTTTGGGCCATACTTGCTTTCAGTAGTTTTCTATTAACAAACAATCAAATCCAAACATATACCTCTTCCTTGCACCTAGACTAGCAATGAAGATGTTAGATGTAACTAACTTCCTATGGAATTAAAATGCTCTGCTAAAAATAGGTTAAGTAACACAACAAAGCTATTTTTTCAATATTTCTCAGTTATGGTAGGCTTCGAGAAGTCAGTTTGTTGTTCCGTCCTATCTTTTTCAGGTGTTTTGTCTCTTGGCAGGCAACCACTTATAGAGTTTTAGAATGGATTGCATAGTTTTATCATCCTAAGATTACATGTCGTGCATCTTTTATTACATTGATTCAATTTATGTTTTTTGACTTGGGTAATTTTGTAATTTGGTAATTTTTTAATCAAATTTATTATTCGGCGGGCTTATAGCTTAAATCTTCAGATAAAGAAAGTATTATTTCTGTCATTAATAACTCTATTTGTTAAATGAGTTGTCTAGGGCAGGTTTAGCCTAAATTATAAGGTTTTAATTAGGTGTATTGCTATGGGTTATTTGAGAAGCAAGTTCATGTCTTAATAATAATTTCTAGATGAAGGCTGAACTGGTTAATAAGCTTTATAGATCCGGTATTCTTAGCAGGGGGAAAGCTCTCTTGGATAATTTTATGTTTGAATGGTAATATATATATATATATATATATATATATATATATATATATATATATATATATATATATATATATATATATATATATATATATATATATATATATATATATATATATAAGCCTGTATGGGCATAGATATCTGTGTGTGTGTGTAGAATAATCCTATATGGATCAATCAAGGCATCCTTTTCTATCTGTTTGACTTGATTCATAAGCTAGGTCACTGATTGATGGAAGGCTTATTCACATGTACTTTTGTATCTTCTATTTTCCTAGAGTTATGATTTAAAGTAACTTTATGTTTAGTTAATGTCTCTCTGATTGTATACACTTAAAAATGGCTTTATTTAATTGATATTGACTTGATGAATTAATTAAATATTTATTATTTAATTAATATTCATTTCTTCTATTTATTAAATAGATTTTTCAATTTATTTAGTAATTTCACTATAGTTTATTCCTCTATCCTAAGTCTTCTAATTAGTCTATTAAAGTGATTTAATTAATTACACAATCACCTAAATATGACTAATTCCCCCAATGTCCACCTCACCTACCTAGTCACCTGCCACATCACTTTGGCTAAAATAAATAATTATTACTAATTATTTATTGATAATATCCTCATCCACACATGTCCTATTCTTAAGGGCTATGTGGCCTCATAGGACTTGGTCTCATGACCACATGTCTTCTCTCAAACCAAGTCAAGAGACATTCCCTATTCCTAAGGGGCTTCTCAAGCCACCTCTAAGGGTCAAAGGTGACTCATGGGACACTTGTACCAAGAGTCCTCATGAGGAAAAAGTCCTTCCCTCTTCCTCTATTTGGTCTTTGTGAGACACTTGACAAGTGTCTTTCCCTTCCACCTTCTTCTCTTCCATGTCAATGTGAGAGGAACATCATCCCTATTCTTCCTCTCACATTCCAACTACATCCCCCTTTCTCTCAACTCCTTCAACCAAGTCAATCCTAGCCCTAGGATCTTCCACCTTTCATTCTCCACCATAGGATTGTGCCACCTAGGCTTAGATCCTCCAAAAATCTATAAAAGGAGCATCATTTTCCCTTTGTGAGCTAATAGTGAATAGGTAATTTGCAATCAAGCAATAGGAAATCAAGCATTCTAAGCATCCAAGCATCCATTATCAAGCATTATCAAGCATATTCACATCATTTTGTAAGCAGTCCACACTATCCATTCATTAGTTGCATAATCAAGCTTTAGGCTATTTTGCACTCACTCATTCAATCTCCACACTTTGGTGACATCTTGGGCAAGGAGCTTCAAATTGGAAATCTGAGAGCTCAACCATCCAAGAAATCAAGGCTAGGAGGACAATAGAGACAAGTTGCATGGTAGGTGAAGGTAATTGATTTAGTTTCATCATTTGTGATTACTTTCCATTCTTCATTGTGTTGCATTAGATAGATTTGTTAGCTTTTAAATAGTTAATTTATCATTTCTAGTATTAGACATCTATTTTGCATACACTGATAAATCCAACTGGAGATTATTGTTTAAATCTAACTCAACTTATTTGTTGGAGAAGCTGAATTTTGAGATAAGCCCAAATTTTAAAGATGAAGAGTATAAGGTTTTTTAAGGACAAATGCCTACCCCCGATATTAGTAATAGAACTGCATCAAATACTTTAACAAAGAAGTCTTGGAATTCCTGATGCACAGTAAAATTAATCATTAAGTTAGCATGTAAGACACTAAGTGTATAAGGAATCTGAACATACCTGTAGCATTTTAGGTAGATAAGCTTAGTTTAAATAATATTTGCAGAGATAGCTGGTAGGTATGGCCTCAGGAATCCAACACCTACTTCATTATTTATTGGTTTCATGTCTATAAGAGATAGGATTGTTTCAATTTTTAATAAAGAGCTACTGCAATTTTCAGCAACTCAAACCTTTTGGTTATTTAATGTTTAATGTACCTCGATAAGCAAAAGAATCTGGTTCATTTGCATTATTTTAGTTAGATTTGTAATGGATGGTTTCTTATTAGGACTCTTATTTCTATCTTTAGTATTACTATTGTAGATTATCTATTGCAAATAGTTATTCAGATGTCAGCTTCAGATAGAATTTCCTCGGCAATCGGTAATTTTGAAGTTGAAATATAGATGTATATGCATCAAATTTAGGAAAATGATTACCAAGTGAATCTTATGTTTCTTCCTAGGACTCTTTTGTACCCTAGGTGGGCTTGCCTGGTATAATCGCTAGGCGATTCGTTTATACTTTCTTCAGGTAAGTTTATAGTTATGAGAGCTCTACCTTTTTTATCATTAATCTCTGGTTATTATGAAGACAACATTCATATATATGTGTGTTTCTGGTTATCTATTATCCTAAAAGTTTAATTATATGAGAGATTATAATGGTGCTTTTGAGCTTAATGATCATGTTACTCTTAGTTAGCTTGGCAATAAGGCCAAGACAGCAAGGATAAGGACAATGCTTGTGTATAGATAATGACCTTCTGACAAATTTTAGACTAATTTGTTTTATCCAGTCAACTGATCAGTTGTAGTTAGCTCAGTGAAGTTGGTTATTTCATTTTTCAAGTATGGTTAACCTTAACTTTCTTTCTTGAGTATAGGATATGGATTATTTAAAAATTGGTATCTTCAATAATGTACTTCTTATAGAGATATAAGGATGATGTTAGTTTTTTTAATAATTTTTTTAAGAAAGCCCAAGATTAGGATTAGATAGACTCGGAGCCTATTTTTACTAGATGATGCAGGCACAAGTACTTCTTTTAAACATATAAATTTAATTTATAAGCTTCTCTTAACAATTTTTAATACTAGTTGAGTGTCAACTTAGTTTAGTAATGATATACTAACAAGGATCTTAGTCAAAGTGTAGCTATTTCAGGAATGATGGATCAAGAGGCATCCTGAGGAGCTATCTTTCACAAGGAATTAAGTTTTGACTTCATTAGAAAGGAATTGCATAGAATCAGAAGCGCAAAACCCAGATGGAAGGTATTCCAATCCTGCCAAATGGACGAAGCATTCTACAATTTATGACTCACTTTCAGACATAATTTAGCTCAGTTGATTATGAAATTTGTAATATGTAAAAAACTCTCATGAGTATGTTACTGAAGGGGATGCCCTCCTAAAAGTACTATGTATTAGAAGCTGGACTACGGTCCCAGGCAAGGCTGGAGGGTTTATCAACCCCGCTCTTCCCTACCAATGCCTGCACTGAGTAGGGCTTTTGTATATTTGTTTATTTGCTTAATAAAACTATTGGCCTCGGCCTTTTACCAAAAAAAAAGAAAAAATTATTAAAATAAATTTAATTTATAATTATTATCTTATTAAGATTTTATTTATTGCCAAATAATTATATTTTAATTTTTATCTTAGTTTATATAGAAAATTAAAATATTATAGAATATAAAGTTTTGTCAAATTTAATTGTATAATAATTTTCAGTACTAAAATTTTAAAAAATAGTTCTATAATAATTTAAATATTAAAATAGACAATAAAAATTATATACTTTAAAATGTTTAAAGTTTGAAATTTCTTTTAATTATTTATGTCATTTTCTATGAAACTACAAAATAGTAATTAATCATTATTAGAATTAATTTAATTTATAATTTTTTATCTCATTAAAATCCTATTTATTGTACTGGATGTATAGTTGATTTGAAGCCATCACTTCTTCATTCAAACATTTGTTGCACAAACAACACAATTTTCTAAATGACCTTGTAGACACTTAAAAATGGTTCACACATATGTGCCCCCCCTTTCTTAACATGTCTTCAATGTCTAATTCTCATCCCTAATTCACTAATATTTCTCCTTGATTTTTCCTCATTTTTGACCTAATCAATTGCTTTTGAAATCAATTCAGTCATTATCAAAATTATCAAAATCATCAAAATTGATCTTTCACATCATCAAAATCATCAATTTGCTCAAATCAATTAATTTGTCTTCTATAGGGGTAAATAACCCATAATTTATCTCTAAGCGCCTTGATAAATAAATTATATTTATTTATCCCATTTTCCCTAAGTTTCACAATTAATTAATTTAACATTAATTAATTAGCTAATTATTGATTTATGGAATTTTAATAATTCTTAAATCCTAATTTCCATTTTGTGGGAATAAATGAATTTTTAAATTCAATAATTCCCTCCTTTTTCCAAATGGGATTTTATCCCTTAATTTGTGCTTCACCCACTTTTTTAGCCTCCACTTCCTCTTTTTTAGCCTCCACCATCCATTTTCATTTTGTCATAAATTGTCATAGTTTATGACATTTTCCCTTTTTCTTTTGTCATAAATTGTCATAGTTTATGACATTTTTCTTTTTCCCTTTTGTCATAATTGTCATAGTTTATGACAATTTTTTCCTTTTTTTCCTTTTGTCATATTTGTCATATTTTATGAAAAATTTCCCTTTTTTAATGCACTAATTTCTAATTGTGAATTCAATTTGTCATAAATTGTCATTTTAATGATTATTTTCCTCTTTCCAATTTGCTAATTTTCATAATCTATAACAATTGCCCTTTTGCACATCAATTTGTTAATTGATTTGATCATTTCTCTCATTTTTGTTTAACCATCTTTCAAATCTTCTCATCATCATTATTGTCATACTATTAATAACATCTCGCTTTCATTGTGTCAACATGGGAGCTACATCCATCCTTTTAGAGAACCAAGAAAGGGCACAATTGTCAAATTGAGGGAGTTTTGTTATAGTTTATATTTCTTTGTCTCAATTTCTTTTGTGTTTGGATAGATTGATTTTGCATACTTTAGAGTTTGATGGTTCCTCTTGTATGCATGTTTTTATCATTTTCCTATTCTACATTTGGTGAACCCGACGTGAACATGAAATTCTAATATTTTTTTCTTCTTTTTCATGTGTTTTGTAGGTAGAGGAACAAGATTTGTGCATTTGGAATCTAACTTGTGATGCATGCAAGATTTTTTATTTCAAACATACAACAAATCAAATATTTTTAGTTAGTTTTTAAAATGAACAACAAATTGCACATAACCTAATTAGGAGGATAAATGAACAAAAAATTGCATCTAGCCTAATTAGGAGGAAATAAATAAAAAAATTGTACATAGCCTAATTAGTGGGTAAATGAACAACAAGTTGCATATAGTCTAATTAGGTGGATCAAAGAACCCTACAATTTTCACCTAGTTTTAATTAGGAAGGAAAAGAATAACAAATTGTCATATTTTAATCATATTTCCTTTCTTAATGGGTTAATGAACAAAAATTATCACACAATTTTAATTGGGAAGGAAAAGAATCGTAAATTATATTTATATCACATTTCTTATCTAATTGGAAAATGAACTTTTTCTTTTAATTTCTTGGTGTGTCTTCTTTGTAATCCCAAAGAATTGTATGGATGTGTCCTCTCCCCTCGCCTTCGCGGATCTTGGGTGAAGAGAAATATATGCAATTCTTTTAGAGAGGCTTGCCTTGGACGAAGGTGTTCACTTTGAATGCCCCATGGGATGACCTCAAGCGGTAATAGGCCAAAGCTAGGTCTCCATCCAAACCACTATATAAATGCATGATTGTGACTAATAATCGAATCGATAGTGTGGCTGGGTGATAGCTCTCCTCTAGTACCCTAGTGGTGTGTAAAACCTTGGTTCTCAAGGCTGGGAGACCTCCTGTGGGATCTTATCACACACCCATTTAACTATCTTGAACTAAAAAAATTGTTTTAGTTGGCCAAAATCCTTCTATTCACTAATGCAAGGGGTCACCCATGCTCGTGAAGACATCCCACACTTTTGCGGCTCTTGGTAGAGATAGAGGTTCCTTGGGAAGTGATGACCCTTGGAATTCAAAGCTTAGTGTGCCTGAGAAGTGAGGGAACTATAAGGGGGAGCCCGTGCCTCCAACCTTCTAAGTTGTCCACCCTGATTAGGTGCGGCTGAACCTAGTTCAAGTGGGAATTTAGTGAATAATGTCTTGTAAGCCTAAGTTGTAGTGTGTTTGTTTATTTTTACAATGGCCATTATTGTTTGATGTGTCTTTTGTGAGTGAATCAAAAACATTAAGAATAATTTAAAAACACTCACCCTTAAATTTCACAAAACTTTGCAACAATTCCTAAAGCACACCTTGGTCACACATATCCTCATTTTTCAAAACCTTGTTGACATAATAAAATTTTCATGAACCTAAATTGGGAACCTTATGGCATGATTAGGAGTCCTCATTTTTCATAGGTCCTTCATCTTTGCATTTCCTTAATCCTTCATATTGTATAGCATAAACCTCATTTGGTGACCCCACAATAGTGGGTTACACTTTTTTAGACATGCTGATTTTTGCTGAAATAACACTTTTTTAATAAAATATGATGATTTAAGCCTTGATAGGTTCCATTTGAAGGAATTAATTACATATGGTTAGCTCAAAGCCTCTTAGATAAAAAAATCATTGATATAACATCTATACTCCTTATTCATACCTACAATGGAGTCTCTTGCGCACCTATTAAAATGCTGACAAAAAATCACTTTGACTCTATCTTTTGGAAGATTAAATGAATCCATTTGACAAACCTACCTATGTAGTAAGTTAATACTGAGAAAAATATTTCCAATGAATATAATGTTAATATATATTAATTTTATTATGACTTTGTATTTTTAGTTTTACTAAACATAGATATTTCACCGTATGTCTACCTCTATATTTGACGCTTATGGAAAAATAGTAAATGAGAGAAAGAAAATTCTAAAAAATATCTATGCCCTAGGTATTGAAGTTTTCTTTCTATCAAAACAAAAAAAATTGGACAAATACACGACAAGTTATAAGCTATGTAGTCAATGTATGTCAAAATTACGGTTTAGTCAACTTCTACTATTAATAAAATATGCAATAATAATGATAATGTCATCAAACCAATTGCATGCCCTCTATATGTATGTTAAAAAACTAAATTATAAATAATCACATTTATATCTATTTTAGAAAAAATGTTATGTTCTATGAAAATAATGTAACTCTTTGAAAATGATGTTTTCAACAACACACGAGTTTTTCGTGGCAGAAAGAAAAAACCATTCAAATCAATTCAAAAATTAAAAAATATATATATATATTTAGAATCTAGACAGAAAATCCTAAAAGACTCTAATTTACTTCATCTTATGGTTTCAAACGGTTTAACACCAATTTATGCATCTGAATCTAAAAGTTTTTTTCAAAATGTAGAGTTCAGTGTCTATTCAGGAAAAAAAGTGTAACCCGGTATTGTAGGTTCACCCTATTAATATGATTTAGAACAATATAGAGGGAGGGTGAATCAGTTGTTCTCAGGTACATATGTATAAAATAAACTTTCAAACTCTTCAACAAATCAGATCTAACAACCAACAGCTACTCAGTCATTACTGAATACATAACAGAAACATATAACAGTGCAATCCACTATCCAATAGTAGTTAACTTGCAAAACATAGAAATGTTCAAACCAAAATATTCACACAAGTATTAACACCAAGATTTATAGTGGAAACCCAATTTGGGAAAAACCACTTTGTAACATGTTACTGATATTTTCACTCTTCTGAAGTGAGCTCTGTGAAAAGCCAACCCTGTCAAAGGTTACAAACACACTGTCAAGTGTGACCTGATTAAAAGATTTAAACCACTCCATTAAAAGTGTGCCTTGTTATAGGACTTACATACATTCCATTAGAATGCAACCTTTTTCAAAGGATTTATACAAATGACTGTTAGGTCAACCTCTTTTAAAAGGATTTTGACTAATACAATGGTTAAAAAGTAACAGTAGTATTGATCTGAAAACATACAACTCACTTTTCAAATATTAGATCTAATTTCATACACATATGTTGGCTTATTGACTATGATTCATTTCCATCTCCATCACTGATCTACTCAAAAATCCCTTCAAGCAATCACAACACTTCTCCTTCATCCTTTTCTGCTTATACAGTCAATAACAACAGCAGCATCTCCTCTGCATCACACTTTCAACCTCATGCTTAGGTTTCCTTAATACTTCCTCATTTAGGTCGATACAACTTTTTTTGCTTAATCTCCTCCGTATATCTTAGGGTTAGGTCAAATTCATCATATCCTTCCAACTTTATGTTCTTCATCCATTCTTCTAGAAACATCTCAACTCTCCTTAAAGATTTACAATAAAACATTTTATAGTGCATTAAATGCTTCCATACAATCAATAAATAAAGTCAACATGATTTACATAATCCAAGAATTCAACTATGTCAGCTAGGAATCTGAATTATTCCTCAAATGTAAATTACTGACGCTCAGTCAATATTGTGTTCAACTCCTCGGTCTTCTCTGGATAGCTCAGTCACCACTAAAACTATTTCCTCAGCTAATACTGTCTTCCTCGATAATTAACTAATGTTCGGTCAACACTAAATTTACTCAGCATATACTGACTCGATCAACACTAACATCGCTCGGCTTAAACTAGATTTCTTCACTTTTTCTCGATTAATCCTACTAGTTTAGTCTTCCTTCTTACTTAGATAAGCAATACATTATCTTATCATTGTGCCACATAGTCAAGTACCCATTGAAGTAACAAGATAACTCAACCTTTTCTTAGGTGCTATTGTTACCAACCTTGCCCACATCCTTCTCAACAATCAAATAGATATAGTACTTTCATACATAGCAACAGTCTTACCAGTTAAGGTTTGACATCAATGACAATACAACAATTGCTTCAATTGTAGTTTCCAACAATCTCCCTCTTTAGCATTGATGGCAACACCATATGAATAACACATGAATCACCAACCAATCCAAAACTTATTTGTCCATCAGAAAAACTTATAATATCATTAGCTTCATTTTGATTCAGAATCAATTAGCCTTGCATACATGACCGTCCACATAGTAACATTCTTTTGATCTCCAGTTAGTTCCTTTCCATTGAATCTCTCCCTCTTACTTGATCTTCCATGAAATCTCACCATGTGTTATCATCTTGTTCATCTCCCTCTTTGACAATAATGCCAAAGAAGAAACTAAAACATACATCCATTAGATGTAGATGTCATCTTGTCAGTTCAATAACAATATTTCTCCCTCTATCATCTTTGCTTATGACTGATTATCAGCTTTGATGTCCTTCTCATAACTCTAGGCTGCTCCTAAAGTGTGACCTATTTCTGCATCAATTTGTCAAATACTCCTTGTAGCACATTTGATGTAGTGCTCCTAGCTTGACTAGGCAACCTCAGTTAGGGGAAGAACCCCTAATTGACCTCTCAGATATTCATGAGCTTCTTTAGGTAAAGCTTTAGTGAATATGTCTGCTAGTTGTTCCTTTGTATTCACATATTCCATTTTGACCTCTTTATCCTATACCAATTCTCTCAAATAATGATACTTGATGGCAATGTGTTTGGTCTTTGTGTGCATCACTGGATTCTTAGATATGTTGATAGAACTTGTGTTGTCACAGTTAATGACAATTGGTTCAATGATCTCTTCTTTCATGCCTACCAACAATTGCTTTATCCATCCCAGGTTTGAACAATTCACTGTTGCAACCACATACTCGACTTCAGTTGTAGATTGGGAAATGCAATTTTGTTTCTTGCTTGTCTAGGAAACTAATCTTTGTCTAAGAAAGAAAGCTCCACCACTAGTACTCTTTATGTCATCCACATTTCCTACCCAATCAGCATCAATATACACTCTCAGTTCAAATATTTCATGCTTCTTGTAGTACAGTCCATAATCAGTAGTCCCTTTCAAATATCTCATTATCCTTTTGACAGCCATCATGTGAGTTTCCTTAGGATTGGCAGAGAATCTTGCCACAATCCAAACTACTAGAGCAATATCCAGTATGCTGTGAACAACATAATGTAGTTTTCCAATCATGGACCTATACAAAGTCTAGTTTACTTTAGCATCATCATCATTCTTAGAAAAATTTTGTCCAGTAGCCATAGGAGTACTTACTGGCCTTGAATCCTCCACACCAAAGGTTTTTAGTATCTCATGAACATATTTAGACTGGGTAATGAAAATACCTTTCTCCATCTGATATACTTGTAAACCAACAAAAAAATTGATCTCCCCAAACATACTCATTTCAAATTCAGTTTGCATTTCATTTGAAAATTTATTACACATGGCATCTTGTCCACCAAATATAATATCATCTACAAAAATCTTAGCCAACAAGATTCCTTTACCTTCATCTTTCATGTATAGATTGCTTGTGTCATTAGTCCTTGAGAATCCAATCTATATCAGGTAGTGGTGCAGTCTCTCATACCATGCTCTAGGAGCTTGCTTTAATCTATATAGTGCTTTATTTAGTTTGCAAACCCTGTGTCTCTTGTTTGGATCAACAAATCCTTCTGGATGTTCAATGTAATCTTCTTCTTCTAATATACCATTTAAAAATGCAGACTTGACATCCATTTGGTATACCTTGAAATCTTTGTAGGTAGCATATGCAAGTAAAGTTCTTACTCCTTCCAATCTTGCTACAAGGGAAAATGTCTCCCCATAATCTATTCCATCTTCTTGTGCGTAGCCTTTGCATACTAGCCTTTCCTTGTTCCTTGTGATTTTTCTATGTTCATTCAGCTTATTTCAGAACACCCATTTAGTTCCAATGACATTTTTGTTTTCTAGTCTCGGCACCAGAGTCCAGGTATCAGTCTTCTCTATCTGGTCTATCTCCTCATTCATGCCTAGAATCTAGTCTTCATTCTCTAATGCCTCCCTTATTGTCTTAGGCTCGAATTCACATAGTAAACATGTAGGGTCTCTTATCTTGCTTCTGGTTAGAACTCTAGTTTCTTTGTCTCCAATGATTTTTTCAGGCTTGTGATGTCTCCTTACATATTGTGCCAAAACAAGTTATGCTCTCCTTTCTTCTTGCTCTTCAGGTTCTCCAACAAGATTATCAGATTCAGGTTCTGAATGCTCGACAACCTCTTCCTGATACTCAGCAACATCCTCCTGTCGCTTGGCATGTTCTTCTTGTTGCTTGGCATGTTCTTCTTGTCGCTCAGCATTGTCTCCCTGATGCTCGGCATTGCTTACCTGAGACTCTGCATCAGGTGCAGGTCTTTCACTTGCCTCTCCTTCTATATATACAAAAAATTTGTAATCTTCTGGTTCTCTCTTACTTTTAGCTTCATTTTTCTCTGCATACTCATCAATTTTTACATTTACACTTTCCACAATTTTTTTAGTGTTAGAGTTCAAACACTTGTAAGATTTACTTTTTGTGGAATAGCCTAGGAATATGCCCTCATCACTTTTAGCATCAAATTTTCCATTCCTATTGTCCTTTAGTATATAGCATTTGCTTCCAAAAATTCTAAAGTACTTTACATTAGGTGCATACCCGTGCCATAACTCATAAGGTGTGATATTTGTACCTTTTTTGATCTGTACTTGGTTAAGGGTATAAATAGTTGTACTTACAGCTTCTCTCCAATACTTTTGTGCAACATTCTTCTCGATCATCAGTGTCCTTGCACAATCCATGATAGATATGTTCCTTCTCTCTGCTATACCGTTCTATGGAGGTGTTCTAGGTGCAGACATCTATATTTTGATTCCTTTTTCATTGCAAAATAGATTGAGCTCATTGGATATGAATTATCCACTGTGGTCATATCTCAGACACTTTAGGTTCCTACCTGTCTCCTTTTCAACCTTAGCCAAATACCACTTAAAAAATTAAAAAGCGTCATATTTTTCTTTTAGAAATATTACAGTCATCATTCTGGTGTAATCATCAACAAACAGGATAAAATATCTAGCACCACAATAGCTTTGTACACCCATAGGTCCACAAAGGTTAGTATGAACCAAATATAAAGCATTCTCAAAAGTAAAATTCTTTCTCTTGAAACTAGACTTTGTCATCTTACCCAACTGACATTGTTTGCACATTACATTCTCAGGTTTCTTCAATCTAGGCAGTCCTCTCACTTTCTTATTTTTACTAATTTCTACCAGATTATCAAAGTTAACATGGCATAGCTGCTTATGCCATAGCCTTATATCATCAAGTTGTGCAATCATACATGTCTCTTTAGAAAGGTCTAGATAGAACAAATTACCTCTGGTCTGTTCTCCACTTCCAATCAGTTCACCAGTGGCATCAAATATTTTGGCCTTCCTATGATGAAATTCCACTCGGTATCCAGTGTTATTAAGCTATGCAACATTTAGCAGATTATAGTTAAGACCTTCAACCCAATATGCATTTTCACAAGTAATCTTATCAGTCAACTTAATCAATCCTTTACCCCTAATAGGACATGGTGCATCATTTTCAAATTTAACACTTCTACCTTTGTACTAATCTAAGGTATCAAACTTACTTTTGTCACCAATCATGTGGTGTGAACAACCACTATCAATGCAATTTTCTCATCCTCATCAGACTCATCTTTCATAGCAACATAGACAACCTCAACTTCAAAATCATCACTATCAGTGTCAGTCTCTTCCTTAGCATTATAGCAGAATTTCTTACCTTTTCCCTTCTAGTCCTTGTACCTTCGATAACCTCTTGTAAGTGTCTAAAATGTAATGTCTAAAAATACCAAACTAAGATAGCATTCAATAAAACAATCTAAACAAACACTAATGCTAAGACCCACAAAATGAAGACAAAACCAAAGGAATGCAAACCTCACAAACCCAAGAAATCTCCAAGCTATAAAAGATTTGTCCAAGGATGGAATGTGTGCTCAAATGTTAATTCTCAAGATTCAAGAGAAATGGGCATAATAACTTTGCTTCAATGGTGGATGAAAATGAAGGAGGAGAGCTTCTCTTTCATGGAAAGAGGTATGAAATAACGGTCAAGATTAAGAGTCAAAAGGGGAATGATGAACGGGGTAAGTGCACAAAGATGGGGGACCACAAAGATGCCACTTTTCTTGTTGGCCCCCCATCACGCATAGTGTGCATGCACTAAAGGGCATGCACCCTATAGGGCGTACACCCTTTGTAAAAACTTATATATTTTTGCTGCACGTGGGTTTGAGCTCATTTTTCTTTCTCAAACCCGCGTTTTCAGCTAAGAGGTTATTTGAAAGTGCACACGCCCTATTATAGTTTTTTGTGAATTGATTATTTGTGTTCATCCATCGATCAAATGGCTCCATGGCATCATCAAGTTCAATCCCGGAGAAGAGGTAAGTGTTTTTACAACTTATCATGCCTCTTTTTGTTTTAAAATTTTAGTTTTGTTGTAATTTGTTTTTGTTTAAATTTGTTTTGTTCAAATTTGTCTTTGTTTAAATTTGTTGTGTAATCAATATTTTAAAATGTAGTTTTTTTAATTGCCAGGAATAAATAATCTCCCTCCCCCAAACCCTCCACCAAACCCTCTGTCTCCTCATGAAGAATCAAATGAAGAACCGAATGAAGAAAGAAATGAAGAAAATGAACCTCAATTGCCTCCACCAATCGAGAAACCTCCTCCTAGAACACAACAAAATTTATTGAACCAAATTGAAAGAGGGCAAAAAGAATTAGAATCTTTAATTAATAGGTTAAAAGATTCTAGTGATACAAATCCCGGAAGGGAAAGACTTGCAAAATCATTGGAAGAAATCTTGACCCACATAAGTGTAGTTAGTGGGCAAAATAATTTATGGTGGGATAAAAGAGAAGAACAAAAACAATACTATGCAAATAAATTATCTTATGCGGACATAAAAAAGAAAAAAATCACAAAAGATGACATTTGCCAGCTATTTAAAAAACCTGGGGACGCAAATACTCTTAGAACTACAACAAAGGGGTTCCCAATTCATTGGTGCATAAATGAAGACATTAAAAACAATTTTTGGGAGAGATGGTGGATGGTCTTTGATTCGCCTCCTTGTAACAATCATGAAGTTACCATATATTTCTTGAGGAAACTCTATTGCGAGTTTGTACTCAAGGTGGTGCCAAATTATTTTGACATGCTAGATTATTAGGGTAGAGGAGGGGGTTCATCATTTGATCGAGTAGGGGCACATCATGACCCTAATGCACCTAGGGTTGTTAGTGGAAAGCCACTATTGGATCATGTTAGTATTCCTTCCATTGTGAAGGAACATGTAGAGGCAGACACACTAGGCACGATTAGTGCTTTGACACAGACTCTCATTTAGTTTGCCACTCCTTTAGTTGAGGGTGACTATGGTCAATCTTTGAGGGGGCATATTTGTCGGTCATGTGGATGCTTGTACACATTTGGTACCAGCGAGAGAGAGCAAGAGGATTTTGGATTGATGATTGATAACTTTCTAAATTTGACATTTGGCATTGACACACAGGTAAATATTTCCAATTTCATTAAATTGCTTTGATCATATTTCATTTATAAAAGAATAACTATTTAATTTAGTATTATTGTTTATGATGAAAATTCAGGGCAAGAGTATTAGTGGCGATGGTGGTGGCAGTGGAAGTGGAAATGATCCTAATGTCCCCTTTTACACATCATCATCAATTCCATAGGTATGTATCGAATAAAACATTTAATTAACATATTTGATTATTATGTAATTATATGAATAATTGTATCCTAACTTATTGTGCATGTGCATTAGATGTGCACTGGTGGACCATTGATGTTCACAACAGACAGGGAAGGGCATCTTGCAACTTTCCTTGAGGTATCTTTATTTGCATATTAATTGGATTTACTTGATCATATTTAATTAATGAATGAATGACTAAATTACTAGACAAATTATGATCAAAATCCAAAGGCAAGATGATTACATTCTTTCACCTGGGTTTGTGAGGTCACCATTGAGTCCACAGGTATACATGTAATAATGCATTATAATTAACATGTCAGTAGTACATTCTTATATGAATGGTTATCTTATAATTTTCCATGTACATGTGCACTAGTTGAATGTTGGAGCTTCGACTTCGACACCGCACACCGAAGGACGTGGTGGAACCTTTACAGAGCTATCATTTACTCATTAGTAGGGTTGTAAAAAATATATGTAATCTTGATAACTGCATAATTTACTTTTTTTGTTTCATTTTCAGCTTTTGACATCAGAGACTCCTCCTTCTATCTATGATACTTTGGATCGTGGAGTAGCTGTAGCAGTAGCTAGTTCTGAAGCACTGACTGAGGTATGAAAGAGATCACTTAACTTTAATTGTTATTTTAATAGTTTGTATTGAATTTTATAATGATATCCATGTATGTATTTTAATTATTATTTTGATCATTGTTGTAGGGACTTATGACTCCAGATCACCAGCATGTGCCTTCGGTGGATGAACATAGTGACTATTTGCTAGCGGTAAGCCAATATTCAATTTTATGTCATTGTATAATTCAATTTTGATGTATATTAGTTATCTCTATCTTTTTTTATTTTATCAAGTCAGGCTACAAAAGAGTCTAGACAGGAGGAGAAGTGAGCGCACTTGGAAGACTACGACATCCACTGCATCTCCATCGACGTGACGATCGAAGATAGCTCGAGATTTTTTTTCTTCCCCTAGCAGGAAAGGACTAGATTAGGGATATGGATTGTATGCCTATATGGCATTAGTGGACATATTTTTTGTATATTGTATCAGTGATATGTTGTACATCCATTTGGCTTTGAGGAAGCCAGTTTTACTGTATTGAATATATTCAATGTATGACATTATTGGACATATATATTTGACTGCATGCCCTACGAATATATATTTTTTATGTTTTAGGTATGCAATTCATGTGTTTGGTGTATTGATGTATACTAAATTATTTTTATGTTCATGTCTTTGCTTTGTAAATTTCCCATGCCTTATAGTTATGCTTGTATGTTTAACTTGTTGACTGTGCTACAAATGCCAGTCACTGTCCTCAATAACAATCAATTCCTTAATTGTAATAATAAAAAAAGTAATGAAATGAATGCATAAATGTATAAATATAATATGTAAGAAGCCTAAGTGACTCTTGTTCTTGCAATGATAATTTTTTAAAGAAATTCTGACAAATCCGGATACTAATGCTTCAACAATTTATTTATAGCTTGGTTGAAAATTCTTCATTTAAATTTCAAGACATTCGATAAATTGAAACTCCATGTTCATTATTATAATTTCTAATATTTCATAATCTCCTCAAATTAAAATAACATTCATGCACCTGTTATTTCATCTACTATGATTGAAATTATAATCTCCAGCTGAAATTGCTCATGCAACTTCTGTTATTGAATTTGTGGCTGCTGGAATGTAATAGAAAAGCATCAACTCACACACTCGATAATGTTATCAAACTCGCGCCTGCTGGGAAGAACCATTTGCAGAAGACTTACGCCTGGCAGAGAATTGAAAGACCCTGCAGTTATGATAATTAAGTCTAGTCGCCGCAGTCTCTGTATTAAAACCTTCGAACAACAAACCTCTTGCCATTAATTCACAGCACTACTAGAAATGCACCCAGATTTGCTAGCCACCCACCACTTTCAAAATGTTCCATCAGCTCACAAGAATCGCATTAATGAACTGACAATAGCAAGCACAGGTACTTGCTAAATCGGGGACATTACATAATATAAGGATTCTTGGGGTACCCTAATGTTGGCAAGAGTTCTTTTATTAATAAGATTACTACAACAGATGTGGATGTGCAACCTTATGATTTTACAAACTAACTTCTAATTGTCCCCTAACTGACTGATTGTTAATGACAAACACTAGAATACATATTTGCACTCATCATACTGCTCACCCCGGAGTCATCGGTGTCGTTCGAACAACTGTGTGTGCCAAAAAAGGTTGTCAGTAGTATTTATCTGACCATTCAAAGTTGTTGGAACAAACGGTTCGATGCTACGACCAACGGTTTGAAAGATATGCAACGTTGGCCGTTTCAGCTGAGGAACACTATGAGTTTGGACACCGACCGAGAATGTGTTGCTAAATTTAAAAGAAGTTGAATCTTTGAAAACTGAGACAAGCTTTTGTAGACCCCAGCAACATGGTCTTATAGCACCTAATGGATTGATTCTACCTTGCACGAGCTCTGAGATATGACCCCGCAAAGATCACCGATTTCATGCTTAAGGAACCTTGAGGGACACTTCAGCATGGAGTCGTCGGTGGGGTTCAAATGACTATGCATGGAAAATGAGGTTACCACTAGCGTTTACCTGACCATTTAGAATTGTTGGAACTGATGGTTCGATGCTATGACTGATTGTTCAAAAGATACGCAACGTTGGCTGTTTCAGCTGAGGAACACCTTGAGTTCTGACACCAATCAAGAATGTGTTGCCGAATTTAAAATAAGTTGAATCTCTAAAAATTGAGACAGGCTTTTGTAGGCCTTGGCAACATGGTCTTGTAACACCTAATAGATCAATTCTACCTCGCACGAGCTCCAAGATATGACCCCACAAAGATCACTAATTTCATGCTTAAGGGACCTTGAGGGACACTTCAGCATGGAGCCGTCAGTGGGGTTTGAACGACTGTGCTTGGTGAATGAGGTTTCCACTAGCATTTACCTAGCCATCTAGAGCTGTTGGAACTGACTGTTTGATGCTACAACCGACGGTTTGAAAGATACACAATGTTGACCATTTCAGCTGAGGAACACCTTGAGTTCTGACACTGACCGAGAATGTGTTGCTGAATTTAAAATAAGTTGAATCTCTAAAAATTGAGATAGGCTTTTGTAGGCATGGGCAACATAGTCGTGTAGCACCTAACAGATCGATTCTACCTCATACGAGCTCCAACATATGACCCCACAAATATTTTTGATTTCATGCTTAAGGGACCTTGAGGGACACTTTAGCACAGAGCCATTGGCGGGGTTCAAATGACTATGTGTGGAAAATGAGGTTGCCACTAGTGTTTAACTGGCCATCTGGAGCTATTGGAACTGACGATTTGATGCTACGACTAACTGTTCAAAAGATACGCAACATCGACTGTTTCAGCTGAGGAACACCTTAAGTTCTGACACCGACTGAGAATGTGTGGCCGAATTTAAAATAAGTTGAATCTCTAAAAACTAAGATAGGCTTTTGTAGGCCTTGGCAGTACGGTCCTATAGCACTTGACAAATCGATTCTACCTTGCACGAGCTCCAAGATATGACCCCACAAAGATCATTGATTTCATGCTTAAGGGACCTTGAGGGACACTTCAGCACAGAGTCATCGGCGGGGTTCAAATGACTCTGCGTGGTGAATGAGGTTGCCACTAGAATTTACCCAGCCATCTGGAGCTATTGGAACTGACGGTTCGATGCTACGACCTACTGTTCTAATGATACACAATGTTGACCATTTCAGCTGAGGAACACCTTGAGTTCTGACACCGACCGAGAATGTGTTGCCGAATTTAAAATAAGTTGAATCTCTAAAAACTGAGATAGTTTTTTGTAGGCCCCAACAACATGGTCATGTAGCACCTAATATATTGATTCTATCTCACACAAGCTCCGAGATATGACCCCGCAAAGATCATCAATTTTATGCTTAAGGGACCTTGAGGGACACTTCAGCACGCAGCCGTCAGAGGGGTTTGAATGATTGTGCATGTTGAACGAGGTTGCCACTAGCATTTACCCAGCCATCTGAAGCTATTGGAACTGACAGTTTGATGCTATGACTGACAGTTCAAAAGATACACAACGTTGACCGTTTTAGCTGAGGAACACCTTGAGTTCTAACACTGACTGAGAATGTGTTGCTGAATTTAAAATAAGTTGAATCTCTAAAAATTGAGATAGGCTTTTGTAGGTCCCAACAACACGGTCCTGTAGCACCTAACAGATTGATTCTATCTCACACGAGCTCTGAGATATGACCCCGCAAAGATCACCAATTTCATGCTTAAGGGACCTTGAGGGACACTTCAGCACAGAGCCGTCAGTAGGGTTCAAATGACTGTGCATGGTGAATGAGGTTTCCACTAGCGTTTACCCAGCCATCTGGAGTTGTTGGAACTGATGGTTTGATGCTACAATCGACTGTTTGAAAGATATGCAATGTTGACCATTTCGGCTGAGGAACACCTTGAGTTCTAACACCGACCGAGAATGTGTTGCCGAATTTAAAATAAGTTGAATCTCTAAAAACTAAGATAGGCTTTTGTAGGACCCAGTAACATGGTCCTGTAGAACTTGATAGATTGATTCTACCTCACACGAGCTCCGAGGTATGAGCCCACAAAGATCATTGATTTCATGCTTAAGGGACCTTGAGGGACACTTCAGCATGGAGTCTTCAGTGGGGTTCAAATGACTATGCATGGAAAATGAAGTTTCCACTAGTGTTTACCCAGCCATTTGGAGCTGTTGGAACTGATGGTTCGATGCTCCGACTGACTATTCGAAAGATACGCAACATTGACCATTTCAACTGAGGAACACCTTAAGTTCTGACACCAACTGAGAATGTGTTGCCGAATTTAAAATAAGTTGAATCTCTGAAAACTGAGATAGACTTTTGTAGGCCTTGGCAACACGGTCCTGTAGCACCTAATAGATTGATTCTACCTTGCACAAGCTCTGAGATATGACCACACAAATATTGCCAATTTCATGCTTAAGGGACCTTGAGGGACACTTTAGCATGGAGCCATCGGCGGGGTTCGAACGACTGTGCATGGCAAACAAGGTTGCCACTAGCATTTACCCGGCCATCTAGAGCTATTGGAACTGATGGTTTGATGCTACGACTGATGGTTCAAAAGATATGCAATGTTGACCTTTTTAGCTGAGGAACACCTTAAGTTCTGACACTGACCGAGAATGTGTTGCCAAATTTAAAATAAGTTGAATCTCTGAAAACTGAGACAGTCTTTTGTAGGCCTTGGTAACACGGTCCTGTAGCACCTAACAGATTGATTCTACCTCACATGAGCTCTAAGATATGACCCTGCAAAGATCACTGATTCCATGCTTAAGGGACCTTGAGGGACACTTAAGCACAGAGTCATCGATGGGGTTGGAATGACTGTGCATGGCATGTACTTACATGAGGACATTATATATTACAAAAATCCCACACAAAAGTAGCTAGCAAGCCACTCCAAAAGTAGTAACTGATAGCAAGTGGGATAATGCAGATGCTTTAATAAACCACTATCTTCTTTACTCAAGCAACATCTAGTTCATCATCTGGTTCATCTGCTCAACTGGGGCATGTTTGGGAACAGACAGTCTCCATTTAAACTCAAGTCTCTAGAAGTACTTATATTTGTCAGTGGAGGAGATACACCCATTGTATCTGCAATAACTTCATGCTCACTGGAATTTCCATTACTCTTCAATTAGGATACTCTTTCCAAAATTGCATCTACCCTTTGTGGACCTCAAAGGAGTTGGTCACCTAAACAAGAACCTTGAGATGAAGCATGAACTTCTGTATGAAAGAGATTAGTAGCTTGAGAAGCTCTCCACTTGTTAGCTGAATTAAAACCTTGGACCATAGATGGCTGCCCTTTGTTGTAAAATGAGGAGTGAGACTGCCTTGCCAAAGGTGGAAATGAACTGGCATTTCAAGGATAATGCCCAAGTCCCGTCAATGCAAGGCCATTGACAGATAGGAATTTCTAATATAAATATTTGTGGTGCTAGAATGAAGTGCATGACCAAATTCTTTGCCTACTAATGAACCAATTTGGGAAATTAATGGGTCTATTTGTGGACCTCGAAGGATTTGGTCACCTAAATGAGAACCTTGAGATGAAGTAGGAACTTCTCTATGAAAGAGATTAGTACCTTGAGAAGCTCTCCACTTGTCAGCTGAATTAAAACCTTGGACCATAGATGGCTGCCCTTTGTTGTAAAATGAGTAGTGAATCCAACATAGGATGGTCAAATGATGGTGAATGAACTTTGGTTCAGTTTCTATGGTGCTGGGAGATGAGACATTGGGCGAGCCCTAGTTTCTAGGGGGTTTTGTGGTGTAGGGCACCCTCCACTAGTAGGAATTTGAATTTCTTTATGTTTGTAATAAATAGGATGGATCTAAATAGAACATCCTAATTTTGGTTTGAAAACCCTGATGTATGATCAAGGATCTTTTGGCAATGTTATAAGCCTAAGATACCTTAGGTCATAGGGTTTACCTAGTTAGTGATAATTTGCTAGGTTAGGCTTATGGAGTTTTAAAGGTTAATTTTAGATTATATTTACTTTAAAAATCATGTTGATAGGTTTTGATCTCAAAGAGAAATCATAAACTCTATCGAGTTCAAAAAATTGCAAAAATGCAATAAAAGTTGTTGCAACTTTCTAAAAGTTGCTCGAGAGATTGGAATTGGAAACCCAAGAGTCAAATAGGTTCTCAAATTGATATACCTTCATTTTTAAGGTTATATATGCTTTTCACTTTGAACCATAATGGTAAGAAGTTGATTTTTGTAAACTGGTGCCATAAATGAGGAATACAAACCATTTTTGAGCCATTTATCAGAGTTGTACGAGCGTGTACGGGCTTGTAGAGCTGAGATTTGCATGTGAAAATATTTCATTACATGTTATTTCACCTTACTATTGATTTGGTAGAGATTTAGATTCATTGGTTAAAGTTATCTCAGTTTTTCTCAAAACAATTCACGAAACAAACTTTTCTAGGGCCCTGAACACTAATGGCAGCCTAACTTGCATTCTAACCATAGGTTTTACCTAAGAATTTTGAAAATGTAAGTTAGGTCTATATTCCAATGGATTCCAAAGGATCATGCATTGGATTGAAGGGCAAGGCCCTCATGCATCAGGCCCTAGACTAAATTTTTGTGAGGATTCAGTCTAGAAAGTAGGAGAAAGTTGTAAAGAAGTGTATAGAGTAGATAAGTGAGTGAAGAAATGGTGGTTTTGAGTCATTTGGAATTGGAGAAGAGTATCTGAAGCCCTATATCAATTCCATGAACCCTATACCTCATACTTGCTTTGTAAACCAAGCCTAACTAGGCCAATTAGGTCTGTGTCCAAGGTGGGTGTTAGGTGGTGCTGGAGTGGAGTTGGAAGGCAAGGCTTTGGGATCTTAAATAAATTCCAAATGGGTGTCTGAAAATGCCTTGATTGTGTCAAGATACTTAGTTGTGAAAAATTTATAATAGAAAACATATGTTGAGAAGGCTACAAGGAAATTGGCGTGTAGGTCTAGTTTGCTATGGTACGGTTATGATGGGAGTAAACCAAGGGTTTTTTCAAAGGCCTTAGGTCATATGAGGACCATCTACATGCTTGGTAGTGGTCAGGAAGTCCATTGGTGAAGAGTTCTAACAATAAGTTAGTTTTAGGCCTAGTGTCCCTAAAGCCAAAAAGGCATTGAAGTTTGATTGAGTGTATACATTTGCAAAGGGAGTTATTGGGATAGAAGTCCATTTAATTGGTTGTGTTACACCATCATAGGAGTTTGGGAATACCCTTAAGCCTTTGTAGTTGATTAGTGAGTTGTGGGAGCTAAGAAAAGGGCACTCCATTTCCTTGTTGCAACCTCTGCATTATTTTGGGCCTTAAAGAAGATGGTATGAAAGGAGAGAATGAAGTAAAGGATTCTCCAAAGCTAATAAAAGAAAAGAAAGTGATGTTCAAAAGGAAGAGAATAAGAAAAAGAAGAGTAAGAGAAGTGTAGGAAGTTACAAAAGGTTAATATACAAGGTGTTGAAACAAGTGTATCCCTCCAAGGGAATATCTAGTGCTTCCATGGATATCATGGAGAGCTTCATGATTGATATTTTTGATAAGATTACTCCTAAGGTTGCTTCTCTACCAAAATATAACAAGATCGTGACACTTTCCTCCAGAGAATTTGAGATTGTTGTCAAGTTTGTTCTGCAAGGGTATAGCAGTAGATGTTCTAGCCTTTGGAGGGGGTATTTTATGCATGAATCCATCATAGGATGGTCAAATGATGCTAAATCAACTTTAGTTCAATTTCTATGGTGCTAGGAGACAAGACATTGGGCGAGCCCTAGTTTCTAGGGGGTTTTGGGACCAATTTGGGGTTTTTACATCTAGAAGTGTCAAATATTTAAATTGATGGTAGAATCCTCTAATTAGGGTCATCAATTATTTGTTGATGGTCCAACCAATTGGCAAGCTTAAACACGCATAAACCAAGAACTTGTTTGATATGGTGGATATGGAGTTGCTGAAGGAAACCTAAGGTGTGGAGTCTTAAAGAAGATCATGTGAAAGGAGAGCTTTATGATTGATATTTTTTATAAGATTACTCCTGAGGCTACTTCTCTACTAAAATATAACAAGATTGTGACACTTTCCTCTAGAGAAATTCAGATTGTTGTCAAGTTTGTTCTGCCTAGAGAGCTGGCTAGGCATGCTGCTTCTGAAGGAAGTAAGGCTATTACCAAGTTTCCTACTGCTCTGGGTTAGGTTTTGTTGGAATATTTTAGGTTTTTTATATGTAGTGTTTTTTTACATGGTGTTTAAACCCTTAGTTTGATTGGGAAGTGTGTGGAGGTGTTAGATTGGAGAAGCCACAGGTGTGAAGGCCTTAAATAGAGGGTTTTGTAGTTGGGTGTTTAAAACTTGTTGTCTATTCTTGAAAAGTGGAAAATCCTTGGTTCAAGATCATAATAAAAGACTATTTTTGGTCATGGAACCCTGGAAGTAAGTGGGTGATAGGGTTGCTTTGTTAGGAGGGGCTAATTAGGCTTGGGAGAAGAGCACTTAAAAAAGGAAGTCTACACTAGTCAAAGATTTAAAGTCTAAGATTGATATCAAATTAGGAACTCTGAAAAGGGTACTCAAAAATATAAAAACATTGATAGGTTTTTTGGGAAGTTTGGGAGAAAAACATTGATTTCAGTTTTGGCAGGGCTACTAGGCAATCCTGGAAGGCTATAGTGGAAGAATGGTGAAAGATGAGTGGATAGGAGTGAAAGGGGAGTTTGAAAATGTCTAATGTACCATTTTAAAATGATCCATAGCATTGGGATCAAGGTAAGAAATTTGTTTTGGTTTTTGGTGTGTTCGAGGCACTAGGTGCACTAAGTGGCCTAGGAGGGTACTAGTGCTTAGAGAGATTGGAACAAATAAAAGTGATAGTGAACGCATGAGTGTGGTTGTGGAAGTGACTTAAAAATTTACAAACTTCCCATTATACATACGGGGTAATGAATGAGCAATTTACAATCCACCCAATTTACAGTGCTATATAAATTTGACATGTTACAATATTTTGTATCTCCATTTAGTCCAATGAACCAATTGGGTCTGCCCTACCCTTGATTGTCTCAAGTATTGCCTTGTGGTCTGACTCACAAACCTTCCAAAGAGTTTTATTTTGCGGTCTTCCCCCATATCTGATTAAGTGGACATTTGATGCAACAACGAGGTTTGAATAATGAAGAATCTTTCTGTGTGTCTCCCAATCCTCGAACAACCACAACCTAGGGTTCTTCATAGCATACCATCTAAGCCATGTACTAGTTACAACCACTGCTCCTATAGGGTATTCTAATTCTTCACCATCAATAACTGAGCGATCCAATTTCTTTTTTGCCTCTACACAATGACACAAATAATAATCTGTCCCTTCTTCATTATCTTCAGGTGCAATAACAGCAAAAACATGGCTTGTAATGATATAAACATAATGAGGACATTAGTTTACTAAATAATTATGATAAAGTACTAAATTTGAGATTATTTGTATGTGGAAAATACTGACCTGGTTGTACTAGATTAGATAAGCGATCAAAGTCAATGGATGATTCCATTTCTATCAGTTGTAGTGATTCATGGGGATGATAGGAGGCAAGTGGACTCAAAATAGGTGCATACCATTCGTCAACCCATTCCTTTGACTCACACCCATCCCAATCTTCATCTACACATGATGAACAAAAGCATGCCATATGTCGTGTGTGAATACTCCATGAACCTGCATTACAACTTCTAAAAGAGTGTAGCTCACTCGATCCTATCAATGTACAACAATCCTCATACGGTGCAATGTTAGTTTCATTCATCAACCAAAAAAATATACAAACTGTAGACTCACCTTCATTACCTAGACCCATTGTAACATTACACCACTGGACAATACATCTCGCATCTGACAATGTTGCTTTCTCTTTGTACTTTAATTCTTCACATGCTAAGGCTCTTTTAATACATGCACCTGTGCCATCATGTTCTCCCTTTCCATGACCGGCCTCTATGAAATTCCACATATATTGAATTCCAGTAATCTTATGCATCCTGCACAACCAATAAAACATCCATGAATTCTTGAATTGGGATGCACAATTATCTGACCAAATGATATGTCAATGATATTTTATGCCCCTATTTGCCAAATGACCATAAAATAGTTGAAAGCAACCATGTACAAACTCTGTAGAATGTGAGTGATCATCACTGATATAAAAATGATACTCCCTCAATATCTTCCTGTTCTTCTCTGTACTATTTGGTGCATGCTTGAATGCTTATTGAACAATTATAGCAACCTGTTGAGAGCTGTAATACTTTGCTTGCATCTCATTCTGTGGTTGTAGTGTGTAGTTCTTTGCAAAGTCCACAACTGAAACAATGGTATCAAGTGGGAATGTGTCCTTGCACAACTTGAATTGCATATCTAACCATCGCGCTCTATGTGTATGCCTTGCATACTCATAAATAATTTTTTTACAAAAAATGTCCATGAACTGATACACTGGAATTTTTTCAATTACTAAATCACATCTTTTAGCCTCTTTTCCATCTTTTAGATTGTATGTCATGGTCTTATATTTTCCAAATTCCACTATTTCATTACCGATTGCAAGCGTACTCTCCATATGTTGACAAATTGGCAAATGTTGCAAACCTTCACAATCTATGCATGTACCATTCAAGCATGAGAGCTTGTAAAATTGTTGACCATCCACTCTTTCACATAAAATGGTAGATATTAATTCCCTTGAAGATCTAGGTGGGACATTTATGTTACAATCCTGCAAAACATTGTTAGAGTGCAAAGCTACACATATATTCCTATAAACTTCAAAATGGTTAGAAAATTCAATATGTATCCTACAACAACAAGTTGTGTGTGTGTGATTTATCTTGACATAAAAAGGTTTACACATTTCAAAATATCTCTGACTAATTTTAATTTGAGGATACGTATGCATAAATTTTGCAAAGAATTGTGTCTGAGTTGAATCCAAAAAATGTTTTGGATGTGGAACATGAATTCGACTTACCAATCCTCCTTCTTACAATATCTCTTTGATTAGGAGATACCTATGTATTATTCTTCCAAAATTTTTCAATCAAGGATTTCAAAGCTTCAATAATTGCTTTATCTTTTCACGGTAATCTACCGGAAAATGCCCATAACTCATTGCTATTTGGATCTTCCACTCTTTGATGCCTTCCTAGGGCTCTCATTAGAGACTTTCTACTTATTTTCAATGTTTTTCTTGTCTTTCTAATGAGTTGAGCTTTCTTCATTTGAGTGCTTACTATCATTGATGTAAGTACATGTTGTGTGACATTACTATCTTTCATGCGTGATGTAGAACCCACACTCTCATATGCAGTCATTAGATTCTTTACGATAGATTTTTCACTTGACTCGTCTGTCGTTCTTAGCCCAAGAATCTTCATGATGGGCCTAAATTTCAGATTTCTCATCATTTCAACAAATAGTTGACATCTTCCTATCATGTTTAAATTCTCAAAAAATGATCTCCAAATTTGATTAACATTTCTTTGACAAGTACGCTTGGG